>OVBA01002211.1:0-36227 GCA_900406435.1 Lepidium aucheri | reverse complement strand
ATATCAGGCCAAGCCTAAGAAATCTCATCTTCTAGCTGTGAAGAGAATCATTAAGTATGTTAAAAACTCAGTTGGTTTTGGTATCTACTTCACCAAAGACACAAACAGCAGTCTGGAAGGATATTGTGATGCTGACTGGGCTGGTTTGTTAGATGACATAAAAAGTACTAATGGAGGTTGTTCCTTCATAGGTAATAATCTAATCTCCTGGTTAAGTCGGAAACAAAACAGTGTTTCCTTGTCTACAACAGAGGCTGAGTACATTGCTCTAGGAAGCTGTTGTACACAAGTTCTATGGATGAAACAGATGGCTGATGATTACGGTACTCCGTTTACACCCTTGCTTATTCCTGTGATAACCAGAGTGCCATTAATATTGCCAAAAATCCTGTGTTACACTCTCGAACTAAACATATTATGATCAGACATCACTTTATTCAAGAATTAGTTGAGGAGAAACTAGTCATTATTGATCATGTGAATTTGA
This sequence comes from Lepidium aucheri, assembly GCA_900406435.1. Lineage (NCBI taxonomy): Eukaryota > Viridiplantae > Streptophyta > Magnoliopsida > Brassicales > Brassicaceae > Lepidium > Lepidium aucheri. The sequence goes on along the minus strand of OVBA01002211.1, from coordinate 35,740 downwards.
ATCTCAACTAGCTAATATTTTCACCAAACCATTAGACTTTAATCGTTTTATTCAATTAAGATATGCTATTGGTGTTTGTGAAATCTAAATTGTTCCTCGAGTGTGTAAAGTGTTGACAGGGACAGGATAATGGCTATACTGTACAGACAAACCTCTAGAGTTGATGGTATATACGAGATTCTGCATCTGTGAAAAATAGTTGCCTGTCATGCCGTTCTGTTTAAGGATTTGTTTGGAGATATGATACTGTGATACAGGAGGTCAAAGAGCTAATGAGAGCAACTGTATCAGCTGATTGATAGTCAACGTGATGTCAGTGATACAACGCTGTGTCAAAAGCACAGTAGTCTGTTAGACAAACAATGAATTGAGAAGTCAAGTGATATTCTTGTTCTGTTTGTCGAACAATGAGCAACAACTAAATGTAAGCAATGATCTTTTCTACCTAATGTGTGCTCTTATGTGTAAGGACAACAACAAACAAAATAAATCAAAAGAAGAGGCCTTGCACACAGTCAGATGTCTCTTCAAAGGAAATTCCAGCTGCCTGTGGCACAGAATCAGAATCTAGATACTGTCTTATAAACAGGATAAAGGTATGACTGGTGAAAGACTAGCCACAGAAGCCAATCACGTATATGGAGTAGACTTAAAGAAACATGTAGTACTATACAATGGCCATAAGTTCAATCCTTCTGTCGGCTCATTACACAACTCGCTGTGGAACCAAGTTCTTAACGTAACATCTCCCTAAGTCTATCAGTACTAGCAACTAAGATGAATTAAAAAGAAGGATTCACATGTTTTGGTAATGACTTGGGTCACTCAATGCTGAACTTGAAATAAACCGAGTGAATTGTCATTGTCACTTTAATTGGCGTGTCAAGGCCCTGTGTGTATCAATGATATGTTTGTCTAAGTGAGTGCACAGGAATATAGCAATGGGCTGTGTAAAGCCCAACAGTTAGAGGAATACGAAACGAGCAATGTTGGAGGGAAAAGAAAATTAGGATTTCTTCATCTACATAGGGGACTGGAACTGTCTTGTCACTCCCACACACGCTTCCATCAAAAAATTTCGTTCAATTGCATCCGATTTCTCTCACGATTTCCTCGTCAGTCTCTCTCTTGTTTTCGCCATGAAATTTGTTCTCTCATCTCTGTCAAGGCTTGTTGGACACACCATGGATCCTCCCCATTCAGAAGATGGATTTTCATCATCCTCGCACATGCAACCACTGCCTTCGTCGAGCAAAATTCCACAAGCTGAGCATATAGCCGCTACAGTCGTTGCACAGACTTTGGTGAAGACAAATCCTGTCTTGGAATACAAAGCATTAAAACCGAATCCATCATCTGAAGCGACACAGCTAGATCAGATTCCCTTTGCGGTGCAAGGTTTTCCTGTCTCTTCAAGTTCTCCGGTAGCTAAAGATCAAGTCCCTCCTGCCTCTCCGTCTTCTCCAACGGCTTAAGGTCCTCCTTCTGTTCCTCCGCCACTCCAAGAGCAAGACACTTCTGATGCAAAATCGACATCAGAGAAGACGTTGACAGCTGACAACCCTTCGATGTTGCATCTGTAAGAAGATTCATCAGGAACATCGCCAGCAAAAACCTCAGCAACTCCATCTACTCCAACGATCATGTCTCGTCTCTGTCAACGTCGTAAGAGTGAGTCAGAGACCACACCTCACAAGCGACCAAAAACAAAGCACACGGATTGTGCTCCAAAGATCAACGAAGAGATCTCTGTTCCTCAGAATTCCTCTTCGTTTGCAGAAAGGTACCACATTTTCTCTACTCATAAACAAATTTTGGAGGAGAGTGTGTTTGATTTTGCAAAAGAGGCAAAGGTTAAGGAAATTATTGGAAAGGCTGGCTTACTGAGAACTGTATCTGACATCTCACCCTACGACCGTGAGTTAGTACTCAAGTTTTTTGCGGCGTTGCCATCTAACAAAACCACGGACAAAGTGGTGAAGGTGAACATCCGTGGGTGTGAATTCGCGTTTTCTGCCTCCTTGGTCAATGATCTATTTGGTCTCTCAGATGTGGACGACTCAGGCACCTTAGAAAAGATGGTGCATGTCACTGATGATGATCTGGCCGTATTCCTCACAAACGATGCTGTCAAGGTTTGGAAAGGAATTCTCTCTTCCGCATTTATCAAAGAATACATGTACTTGTACAAAATCTGCTGCAGAAACTGGTACCCCACTAACAATATGTCTTATGGAAACAAGACACGAGCTAGGATTCTGTACATGTTGCTCAAGGGAATGCCATTTGATTTTTGGAAAGATAGTCTTCGATCATGTGCTGGAGGTTGCTCAGAATCCAGATTCCAAATTCTGGCTGCCATATCCCAGCCTGCTGTTCAATCTGCTCTCAAAACATGAGCTTATTCTAGTCAAGACTAGCACAGCAAGTCATCCACCTCGCCCTTAGAAACCCAAGAACAAGTTTGTGTACACAGACAAGCAGAAACAGGCTACTCAGAAGGGACAAGGTTCTAATTCGCAGCAACAGAAATTCCAGTCAGCTAAGCAAACACAGACAATGATCAGGCAAGCAATTAGGCTGTTGGAGTCGTTGCTCACATCAGGTAAGTGACTGTGTGTATAATGTATTCTTTTATGACGATTGAAAGTGATGTTTTAACTTAGTTGTGATATCAAACAGGAGGAGACGACTCAAAGTCAGATGCATGATCATGGGGGAGTTTAGATTATGGGGGAGCTTTTTTGATTTGAATTTTTAGCTTAATTAGTCTTTTGTCTTTTGGCTAGTGCTTTGTATTTTTACCTTGCTAAAAACTTTTTTCTTTTGTCTTTAAACTTGTGGGATGTAATATTGTTTTGGGATTGGCATGTTTGAACTCTGATCTTATGATATTCTGTCTGTTTTTGTTTAACCGTGTATGTAGTGTGTAGTATGTTGCTGTGTGATTTGCTTTGCTACAGGTCTATAAAGTGTTTGACGATCAAACTGAGCTAAAAAGGGAGAGATGGAAGATGCATGGAGACTGAACAGAGAGATGATGATGCATGGATGACTGGACATAGAGATATTCAGCAAAGAGGAAACAGGTGAGTCATCAGATGTCTATCAAGACAGATGACTATGAGTGAGACAGAAATGGAAAGAACCATTATGTAAGGTATTTCCATTTCTGACTGATCACGAGAAGATACTAGGTTTAGAACTAGTATATAAGTGAGATGATGAAGGTTGAGCGGCGGCTAATGCTTCTAAATCTCAGTGAACAAAGAGTTGAATCTTAAAGAGAAAAATGTCTTGAGAGATTCATTGTGTGATTGTTTTTCGTTTTAAGTTTGTGAAAAACTTATATAAGACTTTTGTAAGAAAAGTTTATATAAATAAGACGAATCAAGCGTTGAGATCGACGCTTTCCGATCAAGTGTTTTTGTTTCTCTTTGCATAGACATACATTTGGTTCCATTTTTGGAGATGAATACAACTAAGAAAAAAAAAAAGCATTGGTCTATTTAATTAAATACCACTTTTGAAGTGTGAAGAGTATGAATCGCACTCAGCACCAAATTCGTTTAAGGGTCACTTCACACTACAAAGCATGTAATATACCACTTTCGATATTTGTAAAATTTAATGCTTTGGATGATCGATTACAAGTGTCATCGTACTACTTATAAGTTAGTTTAGTTTTTGTCAAAACAAATTTAAAGCAGTAGGATTTTTTTCACCACATATAGTATTTGTAATATAGTGAATTTGGATTTTACATATGTGTAGTTTTTATGTGGAGAAATATAGCCTACAATTTTAACAAAAAAATAAATATAGCCTACAAAGGACTATTTTGGTTGGCTATATCGATATATAAGTTAACGTAGAAATTTAATTTCTGTTTGAGTCAGAATAATATATATATATACACTTACCATTATAAATTATAAATAAATTAATTTAATTTTCCATGTAAATTGTATGTAATTGATTTTGCTAAAAAATGGGATAAAATGGATTTCTCGACTAAAAATCAAATCTTAAGTTTTTTTGGATAAAAGAATACGATATATGTGGATCGTTAATGTTGTGGTTTTCTGATATTAGTTAACGTATAAATTAGGGTTTGGACCACGAAACAAAAATCCAAAAGAGAAAAACAAATTTTACAAGTATCATAATTTGGTCAAGTAATGAAAACAAATGGTGTGCCACAAAAGCAAAAAAAAAAAAGCAAAATGTTTTGTTAAATGATAGAAAGCGCGTGAATATAAGCCGCATTGAAGTACGCATGAGGATTGTATGAATTCAGTGTTCGTCCAAAGTGACTATTTTGACTTTTAGATCACTTAAAAAGGCGACACTGTAATTGATCACGTAATGACCAATCCAACGGCTATAACCGGCATTTCTGTCAATATTGTACGGCTGAGATCTACTACAGATTCTCTGTCGGCTAAACTTCTTCAAGATGACTTCACTCACTTTGGTACTTGGTCCTACTTAACAAATTAAAAAAGAGGAGCAATTAATATGAATTACGATAATTCCAAGTGTTTTTTTTTTTAACTTACTTATAAGAAAAAAACAACAGGAAATAGAATAAGAAAATGATCCAGAATACCGAAACATTGTTCACCAAGAAATCAGATCTAAGAAGTCGTCAAACTCGTCGCGCTAAAGAATTTGTCTTGAAATTCAGTATATGTGAAATCAGAAATAAAAAAAAAATCCTCGAAGTAATTCTTAAAGCCGGTAAAATCAGCGAGGTATAGTAAAAAACAAGTTATTCCGTTGGGTCCTTGTTGGTACATGGCCCAATCACTCTTGAATTGCGCTCAGGCCCATTTACGGTCCACTTCTCGGTTCATATAATCTGACCAACTCCGACTGAAGATTAATGGTCCGGATAGTTAAGAGGAGTTCGAACTGCAATTGAGTAGGTCATCGAGCTCCGTGGATTACGCCGGAAGAAGAGGGAACGGGTGGACGAAGTCAAATTGAGAAATAAGCGGAGAATGAGTGAAAAGTAGTTGAAATCTAGACATATAAATAGAGAGCTAGGTTAAGAGAAACGCCAAGTTTTTGTAATTAGAGAGAAATCATAATTAAATCTTGTACTTTGAAAAAATTAATAAAATCATCGTTCCCTTTTTCTTTAGCTTGTTGAATCTTTGATCTACTTAATTTTCATTTGCTTTAGCCCTAAGTTGAAACCGATCTCTAGCATCAACAAATTGGTGCCCACCGTGGGGCCGAAGCGTAGATCGAAGAGAATCTGAGCTAGTAGAAGGATGGAACAATCGCAGATAATTGAGCGGATGAATAATGATAATGAAGAGATATCCACATCGCAAATTCAACCGCCGTTAAACTCTGAATTACCTTCAAGGCCATCTACTCAAAGCACCGCGTTCCAGCGCGGACAAGCTCTAAACGATTTAAAGCAATTAATGACTGATTTTGTCGAGCAAAATAATCAGTGGACTGCATAGATCCTAGCGAGGTTAGATCATCAGGAGCAGCGATTTAACGAATTACAAGCGTAGATTCCGCAGTTACCGCCCAACCTCAGAAATCAAGTCCAGGGGAATATAGCTGTAAATATTAATCAACATAATGAGAATAACAATCAAACGAATGAAGATGAGATTTCACCTCCCTCGAATATTAATGCAGAGAATAGCGAGTTATTCGAAAGAGAAATACAGGAGATGGGCGCAATAATCACGAATCAACGAACTAAGCATGCTCAGATGAGATCGTAGATCCATCGCGCAACAACCCCTGCGCCCGATATTCAGCGCGTAATAGAATTAACGCCATATATACCATTTACAAATTGAATAATGAGCACAATCGTTAGAGACATTGGAAAAATTAAAGTGCCAATATTCGAAGGAAATACAGACCTAGTCGCTCATTTAAAAATATTCCACCTGGCGGTGATAAAAGCACATTTTAATAACAAGGAGCGAGATGTTGGTTTGTGTTGGTTATTCTCCGAGAACCTCGTTGGATCAGCTCTTGATTGGTTTTCATCTCTAAAACCAAATACGATAGATAATTTCGAGCAATTGGCTGAAGGGTTCCTTAAACAATTTTCAATGTTTATTCAGAAAAGAACCTCAGCAGATAATCTGTTTGCAACAGCACAATAGCGAAACGAGCTGCTACGGGATTATCTGAGCCGGTTCAAGGAAGCAAGAGCGTTAAGTGGGAACATAACCAACAAAGTAGCCATATGCGCATTAAAAATGGGCCAATGGCCAAAATCGAGCTTCTAAGATGAAATGTTCCTACGACCTTTTGACAGCTTGGACGACGCCCTTCACCGAGCTACCAATTTGATCGAATGGGAAGAAACGAATATATTAGAGCTTGATAAGAAAGGTAGAAAAGAAGAGGGTCATGAGGATCATCAGCGGAACAACAAAAAATCATTTAGAGAAACTGGCGAAGGCCAGGGAAAGCATGTGTGTGCAGTCAGATTCTCGTACAAAAGAGAAAAATGGGAATATGATACATCAAAGTTATGTGATTATCACCAGGCTAAATGGCATTCTATGAACGACTGTACAGTAGTCCAGCGTCTCAAAAGAAATAATCAATGGAAAGATGAAATGCGCAAGTAGAGATCTGAGTCTAGAGACGACCATGATTCAACCAAAAAAAGGCGAGGAAATAACAGTGAGCAACATGAATATAAAGAAGTAGAAGTTGTGAACCAGAAATAGCAAGCGAAACGAGTCAAATTTATTATGGGCAGATCTTACCTCGTCGCGAATTCTATAAATTCAATTAAAGCCCATCAGCGCATAGTAGAAACAAACTCCCAGCTCAGATCGAGCTCAATTTGTCAAGACGTTGTGATCACCTTTAGTGAAAGCGAGACGTTGCACCTCGAGAAACCACACGATGATGCAATCGTAATCGCCCTAGAAGTTGTAGGCTTAGAACTCTCGCGAATAATAATCAACACCTGAAGCTCGGTAGATTTGCTCTTCTATGACGCTTACAAACAAATGAATTTCAAAGATTCAGAAATGAATAGCGATAAAACCCACTTACTAGCTTCGACGAAACTACAAGCTTCTTGTTAGGAACCATTATGTTGCCCGTAGTCACTCATGAAATTCGTAAGCTCGTAAAGTTTATGGTCGTGGACACACCTGCTCCTTTCAATGCAATACTCAGACGACCTTAGCTATACAGCATGAAGGTTGTGGCCTCTACTTATCATCAATGTGTAAAGTTCCCAATCAACAATGGAATCGGGGTCATCCGAGCTAGTCAATCTGCATCAAGGAGATGTTATTGAACATCATTCGAAATGCTTCGAAACGAAACCTTATAGCAATTAGAGAAGAAAAGTGTCAATGCTACAGCCAGACCTCGACTATCCTCTCTAGAGAGCATAGCGATTGACACGAGGTTCCCTGATCGGAAAGTAAGAATTGGAGTTGACCTAGAACCGGATATTAAAACCGAGCTAATTGCCTTCTTAAAAGAAAACAGAAAAACGTTTGCGTGGGAACCATCTGACATGGTGGGAATAAGTGTCAAAGTTACTTTGCACGAGTTAAAAGTTGACCCACGTATAAGCCGGTCAAGCAAAATCGGAGAAAGCTCGGCCCAGAAAAAGTGGCTGCAGTTAAAGAGGAAGTTCATCGATTGCTAAAAAATGGGTCAATCAGAGAAGTCAAATATCCCGACTGGCTAGCTAATCCAGTAGTAGTAAAAAAGAAAACTGGGAATTGCAGAATGTTTGTGGACTTCATAGATTTAAACGAGGCCTGCCCAAAAGATAGTTACCCTTTATCTCATATAAACTGTATAGTAGAAGCAACCGCGGGGCATAAATTAATGTCGTTTATGGACGCCTTCTCAGGCTACAACCAGATATTCATGCACCCCGACGACCAAGAGAAAACTTCTTTTATAACGGACCAAGGGAACTACTGCTACAGAGTAATGCCTTTCGGACTAAAAAATGCAGGTGCCACCTACCAGCGACTGGTAAAGAAAATGTTCGCCGACCAAATAGGAAAGACCATGGAAGTTTATATGGACGATATGCTTGTGAAAGGCATGGTTTCAAAAGAACATGTCAACCAGCTCCGAAGGTGCTTTAAAACCTTAAACGAGTATAACATGAAACTAAATCCAACAAAGTGTTCCTTTGGAGTCACCTCGGGAGAATTTCCTGGTTACCTCGTCACAGAAAAAGGTATCAAAGCAAACCCAAAACAAATAGATGCATTGCTAAGCCTCACAACACCAAGAACCCCAAAGGATGTTCAGCGTCTAATAGGAAGAATCGTGGCATTGAACAGGTTCATCTCAAGATCAACCGACAAGTGCCTACCTTTCTATATATTGCAAAAAGGAAAGCAAGTGGGGGGGAGGGAATTGCAATTTGAGTGGAGCGAGCAATGCCAGAATGCCCCCTGCGAGCTGAAAAGATATCTCGCCGAACCTCCCATCCTAGCAAATCCAGTAGCCGGGGAACCGTTGTACCTCTATATCGCGGTTTCAGATTCAGCGGTCAGCAGCATAATCGTCCGAGCTGAAGGGAACGAGCAAAAACCAATTTATTATGTGAGCGCGATGCTAGTGGGAGTAGAAGTAAGATACCTAATTGAAGAAAAATTAGCCCTAGAACTCTTCACCTCGGCAAGGAAACTCCGGCCTTACTTCCAATCGCACTCGATAGTGGTAATGACTTCCCTGCCCCTTACAACGATCCTGCATAATCCCAGCAAATCAGGAAGACTAGTGAAATGGGCCATAGAACTTAGTGAGTATGACATTGAGTATCGAATTCGAACAAGTATAAAGTCACAAGTTCTGGCCGACTTTGTTGTCGAATTGGCTCGGAATAGCGAAATTGAGCCAGCCCCAAGCAACAAGTGGGAATTGCACGTCGACGAAGCTTCGTCTAAACAAGGAGCCAGAGTTGGAATATGATTAGTGTCCCTAGTCGGTGAGGCCATCGAGCAATCTTTCCGACTGTGTTTTGACGCGTCAAGTAACGTTGCAGAATATAAAGCGCTGGTAGCCGGTTTAAGACTAGCAGTAAGCCTCAGCATAAGAAAGCTGATAGCTTATACAGATTCACAGCTCGTCTCAAGTCAGATAAAGGGGGAATACGAAGCAAATGATCAAAAGATAAACTCATATAGGGAGCTCGTAAGCGAGATCATAGGTCGATTCGACGACTTCAAACTCAATAAGATCCTAAGAGGAGACAATACTGCAGCTGACCAGATCTCGGAACTAAGAGGATAGAACCTGTTGAGCACATTGAGAAACCAAGCATTTACCAGAAAGTAGTAATGACAATTACTCATAAAACTAAGAGTGGCAAAGAAGAAGTCGATAACGAGTCGGCCTTAGTAAAAGAGGACTAGCGAGAACCTATTCAACAATATATATGGATAGTAAAATTACCCCCGGACAAGTGGTCAACTCATAAGTGAGGTTACAAAGTGCGAGGTACACTCTGGTTAACGACCAACTTTATAAAAGGAGCATATCAGGCCCCTATTCGAGATGCGTGAACAAAGAAACAGCAGTTGAAATATTAAGCCAAATGCATGAAGGGAGTTGCGGGAATCACGCGGCTGGTAGAGTGCTAGCAATAAGGATCAAGAAACAAGGATATTTTTGGCCAACAATTGTATTCAATTGCAAAAAGCATTCTCAAAAATGCCAAAAATGCCAGAGGCACGCACCAATGATTAATCAGCCTGGCGAGCTTTTCAGCTCGAGTATGATTTCATACCCATTTATGAAATGGTCCATGGATGTCGTAGGGCCTCTGGAACCTTCAGGACTTCAGCGAGTACGTTTCTTGCTGATTTTGACGGACTACTTTTCCAAAGTGGGTAGAAGCGGAAGCCTACCCAACTATCTCAGGCACTCAGGTGTCCGAATTTTTACGAAAAAACATCTTGTGTCGTCACAGGTTACCAAGCGAAATAATAACTGATAATGGAACAAACCTTACTGCTAAGCCGGTCAAGGAATTTTGTGATAAATGGAAAATTAGGCTGTCAACTTCGACACCGCGATATCCCCAAGGGAATGGACAAGCCGAAACAACCAATAAAACAATAATCAATATCCTTAAGAAGCGTCTCAAATCAAAAAAGTCAGGATGGTACACCGAGCTCAATAGTGTGCTTTGGGCGTACTGAATTTTCCCTCGACGAGCAACTGGAGAAACACCCTTCTCACTACTTTACGGCATAGAGGCAATGGTTCCTGCGGAAACTTCGGTCCCGACCTTACGATGAGAAAACGCACCGGAGTCGGAACATCAAAATAATGAAATGCTCGAGCATACTGTGGATATGATTGACGAGAAAAGAGATCAAGCCAACATAAGAATGCAAAACTACCAAAATGTGATTGTAAGATTCTACAATTCAAAAGTAAACACCAGAAAATTCCACCCAGGAGATTTAGTCTTGAGGAAAGTCTTTGAGAATACCCGCGAGCTAAACGCTGGCAAGTTAGGAACTTCTTGGGAGGGACCATACCAGATCGAAGAAGAAATAAGACTAGGTGTTTACAAAATAAAAAAATTAGACTCCGGTAGAGCGGAGCTAAGGCCATGGAATGTTATGAATTTGAAGAAATTTTATGTCTAAAAATAACAAGAATGACGAACTACGTAAGGCTTGATCCTCTTGACGAGGTACGTAGGCAGCTTGCTTAGTCAAGGCAGCCCAAAAAAAAAGAAAAAAAGAGAGGGAAGAATGGAAGTTGGTATCTAAGTCAGTTATGCTCAAACTAATATATAAAAGTAACCGGTGCTCAAGTACGGTAAAGTAAATGAGAAGGAGTAAGTAAAATGCAAAGTATAAGCTAAACTCAAAAATAATTAACAACAAGCTTAAAAAATGATAAGTTAAAGCTACTAAAAAACGAAATTTAACCCAATATACTAACGACAAAAAAAGTAAAGAAAAAAAAATAACAAGCAAGAGATAAAACAAAACGAAAGACACATTAAGCCTAAGCGTCTTTCTCCAACTCGTAATCAAAAACCTCTTCATATTTGGCCTCCTCCTCTTTTTGTAGCTCGATACACTCTGCCGTCTCCTTATCGAGGTCAAAAGTATTGCTCCGGATCCTCGCCATCAAAGCAAGGTTACCAAGAGCCTCGTAGGCTTTAAGCTTGCCTTCGACGACTTTCTTCTTCCTACTCTATTTTTCAGCAAAGGCATTCTTGGCTTGTTGAAAAGAGGATGCAATCTTAGACTTCTCAAGCTTCAGGGCGTCAAGCTCTGAAGCCAGTTTTTCAGCAGCAGCTTGAGAGGCTTAAAACTTTTTCTAAAGTTCACTCCGATCCTTAGCCTCTTGCAGTAATCTCCACTGCAAATCGCGACTGAGTATCTCAGCCGAATCTGCTCGATGTTGGGCTTCAGAATTGAGTCCTTCCAGTCGTTCGCGCTCCTTTTCCTCTCTGCGGAGCGCGTCTCCCTGACCATCGAACTTAGCTAACAGCTCGTCATACGCAACTTTGAAACTCCGCATTTCATCCTCATGCTTCGTGGTGGTTTATTCAATAACAAGCCTCAGGTCCTTAGTCAAGTCAGAGGCCCATTCTCTGGTGCGCCTCTCAACGGAATCGATGTACTTATTCCGCATCACAACTCCCTAAACACAATGAAAACAAAAGTAAAAACCTTTTAATTAAGAAAGAATAAGCATAAGAGGATTAAGAAGCTGTTAAACGAACCTTAACGTCTGCCATTGCCTTGTACTCCGCGCCAAAGATCATTTCCTCAACCGGAGGAATATACATCTCCGGAGTCCTAAATTTCAAAAGGACGACACATGGATCTTGAGCTGGCCTGTTGTTGACTCTTCCTGCCCCTTAGGCTCCCACCGCCGAGGCGCTAGCACTCAGAAATAGAGGCTCATTCCCATCCTCCGGAGCAACACGAGAAGTCACCGTGGTCGCTTGTACAACAGTGAGTGGAAGAGGAAGGGAGGTCAAGACCTGAGTAGACACTGCAACTGAAGTTGATAAAGATGCCGTCAGTTTGACAGCCACAGGTGCTAAAGCGGCAGAAGAAGCAGGCGCCTTATCACTTGCCCGACCTCCGTCAATCTCCATATCCTTGGAGAGAGGCCCAGTATTTGCCAAAGGTTCTTCTGAAGGCGGCGTCTCCCTTTTAATCAGAGTCAAAGGAATAGTCGACTCCTCCATTTGAATGTCTATGACGACCTCTGGACCCGAACTAGAAGGAATAGGAGGAAGGGCCAGAGGAGCTGAAAGTGAGATCGAGGAAGGGACTAAGCCCCCCATTGACACCCCGATAGCGAAGTCCCTCGACAAGCGAGCTGGGAGTGATATTGGCATGTTGCTTAGAGCTTGTTTAGTCCGTGCCTTTCTCTTCGGCTTCGAGCTGATACGGCCAAACAGAGAAATCCCTGTGACTAAAAAAAAAGAAGGGTACATTACAGAAAATGAAAATGAAAAACAACGTTTTAATATAAAAATAACGAGCTATCCTTACCAACTCGGGGAGACCAGAGAGCAGCGTGGAGCCTTTCTCTTGAGAATGCGGTCCACGCTACACCGCCTGCTCTAAGTACCGTATCGAACTCAACAATTTTCGGCGATGATGGACAACTAAAGCCTCCTGTCAAAACTAAGATTAAAAGCAATGTTAGGATAATTAGATAAATAAATAATAAAAATATGCAATAGTCGCGACTCCCGGGTGCCACCGAGCTTGCGTGCCCACATAGTACGAATACGCGCCACTGGGAAGTCGCCGATGCTCACAGGACAAATCTTGAAAAAGAAATATTGATCAGGCCTCTTCGTATCTTTTTCCGGGAGGTCGTCCACGATCTTAAGATCCCTCAGAGGTGACAAATAATATGTACCCTAACCTCTCGGGTTCTTCTTTAGGCTGCAAGGCCATCATAGATCTTCTCCGCACATCGGGCGCCAGACCTTGATAGCTCGGGTGAAGATAGCAAGCGCTATCCAGATAATTGATGGGCAAGCTTGCGTGAGGCACAGTCCTACGGCGTCTAGCCACTCTAGTAACTCTCGGGGAATTGGAAAATGGAGCCCACTCTTTGAAATAAAGAGCGTGAGCACATAGATATCCTTGTGGGAGGACCTCTGGCGACATTCCAGGCCGCGGAACTAGCATGATTACTTCCTCTGGAAATCCATACTTCTCACCGAAAAGGTTGAGAAGCTTCCGAGTGAAGACGGAGCAAGGATAAGGCCTGAATTTTTACCCTGACCTCTCAGGGTCTTCTTTAGGCTGCAAATCCATCGCAGATCTTCTCCGCACATCGGGCTCCCAACCTTGATAGCTCGGGTGAAGATAGCAAGCGCTGTCTGGATAACCGATGGGAAAGCTTGCGTGAGGCACAGTCCCACAACGTCTAGCCACTCTAGTAATTCTGGCGGGATTGGAAAACAGAGCCCACACTCTTTGAAATAAAGAGTGTAAGCACATAGATATCCTTCTGGGAGGACCTCCAGCGACGTTCCAGGCTGCGGAACTAGCGTGATTACTTCCTCTGGAAATCCATACTTCTCACTGAAAAGGTTGAGAAGCTTCTGAATGAAGACGGAGTGAGGATGAGGCCCGAATTTTTCTTCCCCGATCAGGCGAGTCGAATGGAAAACCTTGTCTTCGACAAAGCTATCGACTGAGTCGATGACATCCTTGTCTGTGGAACTGCTGCTAGCAGCGGATTGCTGTGAATGACAAACCCTCTGTCATTTTCTATAATTGCGCCGCCGCAGAGGACGAACCATGTCGACGCTCTCAGTATCGACACATTGTCGACATCGTTCCGAAAATAACAATAATTACAAAAGAAACCTATGAATACAAGAGAATGAGAGGATTTGAAACATAAGTACCTTTGAGAAAATGCGAAAATGCAAAAATGACGGTCTTGTGAATACTCCGGGAAGAAGATGAGAGAATTGAAACATCTAATAGTCTTTAAAGCATATAACCTCGAGAACCGACACGCACGTCAGCTGGTACCGCGATGATGAGAACCACGTGGCGCACGTATAGGAAAAAGTAGATCCAATGGTGCCCCTAGAGCGCATACCCTCGGAAACCATTGAGTATGGCAATAACCGCTCTGGCGATGAGCGCCACGTGGTCCATATGAGCAAAAAGTAGATCCAACGGCTTGGAAAAAGCACGCGTAAAACCCAAAGGGCGCGTGCTTGGAGATTGCCTGGGCAACACGCACTGAGTTTAACGCTTTTGCTTTGGGTCACAAATTTAAGAATGCATGGGCCAGGCCCGTTAGCATAAGAGTGGCAAAAAAAACAAAAGCCCATTAATTATAGGCCCATAGCAAAAAATAAAAACCATAAGCACATTAAAAACTCTGGTTACCGGGCTGATCACCCGGTAACAAGGCAAAATTCCTTAGTAGACCGATTAAAAACAATAAGGAATTGGCGCGAAACAAAATTCAAATAAAACTCTAATAAAATTTAAAAACCCGAGCTACCATTGTCTTGAAACCAACAAGTAGCCTGGCAAGTCACAGAACTAAAAAGAAAAAAAAACAGCAACGACCTACGCATCGTTTTATTACAAGAAATATGATGCTTAAATAAGAATAGCGATAACAACAAAGAGACAAAAACTAGTTGATTCGTCGGGCTGCATCGGAGGGACCGGCCTGGAGAGTATGATAGTCCATTAAATTCTCCGGACCACACCCTCCTGAGGTATTGGCACCATTTAAGTCAGAAGCGACAACCATTCCGAGGTCGAGCTCAAGGTCTAATTGCTTATCCTTCAAGCGAGCTTCCTCGCTATTAAGGTTCAGGTTACCTTTTTGTATCAGGCCGATCAGGTCAAGACGAGCATCAATGTCAGCCACTTTAACCTTGAGCTCTCCTTCTAGGCTCTGTTTATCAAGCCGAGCGTTTAGTAGGGCATAACGTTCGTGGTACTTCGCGGTCAAATCCTTCGAAGAAGCCTCAACTTCTGCTTCGATGGCGGTCTCCCGAGCCTCGCGCTCCTGCTTTAGTGTCTCTTCGAACTCGATGACTTTTCTGTTTAGAGATGATAACTCAGAATGCAATTTCTGAATCTCAGTTAAGTTTTTGGCTTCACGATCCTGAGCAAAACTAAGCATGTTGGTCAATTTATCGACTGTTTTGTTTGATTCTTTCGGTGCCAAACCCGGGAGCTCAGCCTCGTAGCTGCTTACACATTTATTTAATGCCCCGATAGCCTGCAATAAACATAGAATATACGATGAAAAAGGAAATCGCAAGCATAGGGTAACAATTATAGAGAAATCAAGCTTACATAGCCGAAGGCCTCCAGAGCTTCCGTATAGTTGGCCTTTTCAGACATATCTCTCATGGCAGGCGTGACACATCCTCGAGGTTTAAAATGCCTTAGCACGATGGACATTCCATGTCTATCTTCCAGAATCGGGCAATCCCTATTGTGCGTGAAGCTCCACTGGAATTTGGGATTAGACGACGATGATCCATGGCAATACTGATACGCCGAAACTCCGAAGTCAATATCTTTGAGAACATCTAGATCACAAGCTTCTTCTTCCTCACGACCATCACTCGACATGCGAGCCCGCTTCGGGGAAGGTTCCCTTGAACCCGATCTTTTTCCAGTGCTATCAGGCTGATTGGGATCAGACGGAAGAGGAGGAGGAAGTTCACACTTGTCACTCGAAGTTGAGCAGTGATAGACCAGAGATCGCGGTCTAGAGCCACCATGATGAGAGGATGAATTCCAGTTTTGGAATTTCCCTAAAAATATACATATACAAAGACAAAAGTAAAAAAAAAAGAAAAAAAGAAAGGGAGTGTAACCTCTTTCAAAGAAAGAAAAAACAAATTAAATAGTAGGAATCAGACGTACTGGAAGATTTAGAGCTGCAAGACCGATCTGCCACTAATGAACTGTTTTCACCCATGATTCTCCTGATGATCTGGTTAATAAATTGTTGCTTTAAATTGTGCTTAATAACGAAGGAACCGCGTATATATATATATATATATATATATATATATACAGAGGGAATATGAAGGGATATTATCATGAGAGGATATTCCGCAGCAAGAAAGTGAGTTGCCAATTAGAGGCTTATTTTGAAATTCAAAAGCTTCGAATAAAAGGGATATGATAAGTGGCCTCCGAGAATATAGCTCTCAGGTTCAGTGTAAACGCCGAACCAAGCGAGCTGGGGGGCTATTGTTGGTACATGGCTCAATCACTCCTGAATTTTGCTCAGGCCCATTTACGGTTCACTTCTCGGCTCATATAATCCGACCCACTCCGACTGAAGATGGATGGTCCGGATAGTTAAGAGGAGTTCGAACTGCAATTGTGTAGGTCATCGAGCTCCGTGGATTACGCCGGAAGAAGAGAGAATGGGTGGGCGAAGTCAAATTGAGAAATAAGCGGAGAAGGAGTGGAAAGTAGTTGAAATCTAGATCTATAAATAGAGAGCTAGGTTAAGAGAAACGCCAAGTTTTTGTAATCAGAGAGAAATCATAATTAAATCTTGTACTTTGAAGAAATTAGTAAAATCATTGTTCTTTTTTCTTTAGCTTGTTGAATCTTTGATATACTTAATTTTCATTTGCTTTAGCCCTAAGTTAAAACCGATTTCTAACATCAACAGTCCTCTATTATTTTGAGCAGTTCCGAATAATCTATTAGGAATTCCACTTTTCGGAACTTAAAGAAACTGAGATGTGT
Organism: Lepidium aucheri; assembly: GCA_900406435.1. Classification (NCBI taxonomy): domain Eukaryota; kingdom Viridiplantae; phylum Streptophyta; class Magnoliopsida; order Brassicales; family Brassicaceae; genus Lepidium; species Lepidium aucheri. Next base: position 18,989 of record OVBA01002211.1, on the reverse strand, counting down.
CATAATCCATAGAAGTGCCTCGAATTCCGCATAAAGCGAAGATAAACTCCATCGTATATATTGGACCCCATATTACCGCCATCTCCAAAGATCCTATGTCAAAAGCTCGGAAAATTCCAAGTGTTAATAGCTTAATAAATACTCCTATCGTTGAGTAAGTTCATTTTTTTGTGTGTGTGTGGGTGTGGAATAGTTAAAAATAGAAATCGAAGGTTTGACTTGGAGTGGTATTGGCCACATGTGGAGATGCTTTTGGAGATTAGTATTATTATTCTCCCAAAGATCTTCTGGACCATAACATTTGTATCCTCATCTACCAAATGTCGGCGACCTCATTTAATATTTATTCTTACGACTGTCATTTTTTCTATGTAACTATTTTTGTGTGTACTAATAATTGACTAACTTGATTTGTTTCTCCCTGATTTATAATCATAAGTGTTTCTTCTTGTCCCTTGGAAGTGGTAAACACACTTCTACCAATGAACTTATGCAACTCATCACTGATCTCATAACTGTATTTATAAGGCTAACAACACAAACCACAATACAAATTCAGAACTCATGAAGTTATTTGTTCTTAAACCACAAACAACTCCAGTATCAGATTTAACCATATAAAATTGGAGAAAGCTAACCAACGTAAAACAGATAGATCAGGAAGCTAATCTACGCTAATCGATTCTTTGGAACAGACAGATATCAGTGAATGAGTTTGTTCTGCTAAAGACCCAGCTAAACCATCTTCATCAAACATGTAACCAGTCATGTATAACGAATAAAAAGGAAACTAAAGCTTCAACTTCTTATTGGGTCTCTTTAACTTGGCATCTTCATGGACTGTGTCCTGTTGCTTTCAAAAAAGTTTTTACACGCAGATATGAGTGACGGAATCCAGAAAGTAACATATAAAGACTTTGCTAAAATCATGTGGGGAAAACGAAAAGCAAGTAGAAAGATGAGATAAGGAAAAAGGGTGTGAGGTAGATAACCTTATGCTTTTTGTTTTTCTTCTTCTTTTTCTCATCTTTTTTCTTCTTTGCGTTCTTCTTTTTCTTTTTCTTAAGCTTAGTGTTCACTATCTTATCGTCATCAGAAGGTACCTAGACATAATGAAGAAAACGTAATAACTGGTCAGTAGACCATATTCTACAAAATTGATTCCTTACCCTGATAGAATGAAAGAGAGAAGAGAGAATTAGATACCTCGACGTCTTCGAATGAGGCAACGTGTTGGACTGTTCTTCCCGAACTCGAAGCCCCACCTGAGACCAGTAAAGATTATGCCTTCAACTTGACACTCCAGAACTTATGAAAAATTCATTTTGATAAAAGAGAATCTTTTCATGTTAGTGTGCTCTGTTGTTTTCACCGATCAACGAAAAACATGATTGTCCTAAACTTTTAAGTGAGCTAGACTTAGCCCACAGTTACAAATGAACTTATAGTTTGAAGACATTGAACAAGTTTTAGACAAACTGTCACTATGCATATTCATTTACGAATATGCATACTTTCCAAACCCTCTCGTAGCCCATTTGCAACTGAGAAAATCAGTGGAATGCATCAATGCACAGATTTGATTTGCAGTGATGTAATGAAGTTTTAACGCCATAAAGATCTCCAGCTCTATCATAACATTTGAACCAAATTTGTACAAACTTTTGGTCGATCTTATAAGGTCTCCTGTTTGTACGACCTATAGTTTCTACTAACCTAACCCACTATATGCCATTTTCCTCCACCATTGAAGGCGGGGTTAGACTCTTTATCAACTATCAAGGTTCCTCTATAGTCTCAACTTAGCTAGAATTTCGGAAGAACTTGTCCCTAGTTCTCCACCCTATTATCCAACAGAAATATTACAACATCCAGGAAACCTGATAAGAAGCAGATGCAATTCTCTCATAATTCACTGGCTGAATCAGTTATAAACAGAGAACAAACTGAAGCAAAATACCAAACATAAACCCTGGGGTACATACTAGAACACCCTAAACTGTCCTAACCCAAACCAAGATTCTAGACTAATCTAAAAGGCCTCAACTCGTTTCTATAGCTCCCTCCCCTTAATTTTAAACCTTCAGCTCTCAAATAACTGATAAGGTCTAAACTTCCTTGCAGTACCCGTAAGCTAGTTACAGTATTCCTGCACTAGACTTAACAGGAACACCTTATGGATACCTCAACAGATTTTGCTTTGCACCTCAGCTCTCAGCTTAACGGTGAACCATCAATTGTGATTATAATCAACTACAAACTCTGTAGGCTGCTTACACGGTCCTCTACTACACTAATAAAAACCCTTACACAAGAGACGTCACAAGGCAATGCCATTGCCATCTTTCAATTACTAAGCCTTTTGGCCAAACATAATCAGATATCTGTTTCAAATGTTGCTCACTCGAAATGACGGTGTCTCGTGCGTTTTTGACGGCCAATTCGAGAAGATCTGGATCAATGGAAGCCAATCCATTAGGATCTTGCAGCTTCCTCTCTAGAAACTTGGCTAAAGCCGCCGCTTTATTCGTCTTCAATGGTCCACCTGGATGAGCCAATCTGTAGGAAAGTCAGACTTTCAAATCGAGAAATCGAGAGAAGGAAGAAGAAAACAAAATCCTAAGGAGAACCTGGGAGGCTGAGAGCGAGAAGACGATGGAAGAGAAGTAAGCGGAGCGAATTTGCTTCCTCTGAGAGCTCTCTTCTCATCTTCGCTCAGCTCGTCAATGGCTCCTCCTCCACCTCCCATTTGCAGTTTCCGACAGCAAAAAGAGTCTCAGTCGCAGTTACTTGAACGGCCGTCCTAAGATTTATTGAATTTAATGATTTAATCCAATTCACGAGTTAAAATTGGAATAGTATAAATTAATAAAACGGTGTCGTTGAGGGATAAAACGGTGTTTCTTTGGCCGGGCGTTTTATTATGATTTTCAGGTCGCCGAGGTTGATCGATCCATTCGACGTCTCTCTGCATCCAAATATTCCGATAAAGAAGAGATGCGAAGTGAAGCAAGTGACGTTTGCTTCGATTGTCTCGAACAGCGGATCAAGTCAAAGTTCTCTGACCAGATCGTCTTCTCTTACGGCCTCACCAATTCGCCGCTACCTTTTGGATCATCCGCTGTCGTTAAGGTTATCTTTTCTTCCCTCTTTTATAATATGAATTTGTAGATTTCAATAGTGGAAATGTCCATATTAGAGCTGCTCCATTGGTGTTTGTTTAGGTTTCTGACTCTAGCGAGGGATCATCTGCTTCTTCTTCTGTATCTTGTGAATCCGCTTCGTCCCAGTTCGTTTTGGAGTATCTCCGCAAGGAAGAACATGGTTGCTTAGCCAATCACGTGTATGGTCGATTTCATTTTTTATGATAATTTCTCGCCAGGGTAAAGAAGTGAATTTATCAATTGAGCCACTGTTTTTGCAGCGAAAGATGTAGTCTTGGAGATCGCGAGGGTGACAATTTGAATGATGTTGTTGAATCTGATGAGTGTTTGGATTGTTCACTCAGTGTTACTTGCGAGCTTTCAGGTAGTTTTTCATGCTGGAGAACGATAGGTGCACTTTTACCAATTGCTCGGTTTAGAAAATGTTCTGCCTCTGATCTTCAAAAGCTTGCTTTTAGTTTCCTTTCTGAGTGCCCAGAAGATCAAGTTTTAGTCTCTCTACATCACCTGATTGACGGAAAGTCATCTGGACATGAAACCCAAAATTTCCTTCGTCTTCTCGGGTTACCGTTTTCAAAGGAGAAATTCAAGCTTCGATGTCGCAGGCATCCAAATCTATCACCAGTTTTAGGCATTTTGACATCATCTGATTGTTTGGTCTCAGTGCTACCCAAAGCCCCATATACATTGGAAAATATTCTCTACTATAGCCCCAATGCTATAAAATCAGAATGGCATAGAGACTTTCTGATATATCAGCTATTGTCTGCGTTAGCTCACTTGCATGAGTTGAAGGTTTCGCATGGGGACATTCGACCGTCAAGCATATTCTTGTCCGATTCATTGTGGAGTTGGTTAAAGATCTATAGCAAGCCTGATATAGGTTCCGGAGATACCAATTCATCTGCTTCAAGAAGAAGGTGGTGCGTTGAGGGTTGTTACACTTATGGCCTTTATTGTGATCTTAAATTATCCTCAGATTTGGAGTGGCAGGCTCACTTTGTTAAGTGGTGGAGGGGAGAGCTAAGCAATTTTGAGTATCTACTTGTCTTAAACAAACTAGCAGGTCGAAGGTGGGGGGACTACACTTTTCACCCGGTAATGCCATGGGTCATAGATTTCAGCCAAAAACCTGAAGATGATAGTGACTCAGGCTGGCGGGATTTAAGGAAAAGTAAATGGAGATTGGCAAAAGGAGATGAACAATTAGATTTTACCTATTCGACATTTGAGTTTCCACATCATGTTTCAGATGAATGTTTGTCTGAGCTGGCTGTTTGCAGCTACAAAGCAAGGAGACTGCCACTGAGTGTCCTGCGAAAAGCAGTTCGGTCAGTGTATGAACCTAATGAGTATCCCTCTGACATGCAAAGGCTTTATGATTGGACCCCTGATGAGTGCATCCCTGAGTTTTACTGCAATCCTCGCATCTTTTACTCCATTCATCCCAGTATGTCTGATTTGGCTGTACCTTCATGGGCAAGCAGCCCTGAGGATTTCATTAGATTGCATCGAGATGCCCTCGAAAGTCCCCATGTTTCATCTCTAATAAATCACTGGATTGATATTACTTTTGGTTACAAAATGTCAGGACAGGCTGCTATTACAGCAAAGAATGTTATGTTGTCTTCATCTGAGCCCACTGTTCCAAGGTCAGTTGGACGTCGTCAACTCTTTTTTCGGCCTCATCCAGTGCGCCTTGGTTTCTCCCGTGAGAAGGAACAAAGTAGAAATGAATTAGAAATGCATACGTTTCATGGCTTTGGTGTGGACAACAAGAGGTCCGTCATCCTCCAAGCTGATGAGCATCTGGAAGAAACTGAAGAGGCATCTGCATTTTCTGATCATGCAGCACATCTAAGTCCAATGTATCACCTTCATCAAAACTTGGTTGAGTCTCCTTTGCCTGAATCTTACAATGCAAACATTAACAAAGTCGATACTAGTCTCCCTAGAACTTCAAAAAACAATGGTTTACCTCCAAACCTAAGTTTAGATTATCTTTTGAAGCATATAGAGGTAAGAGATGAAGCATCCACAGAACTTCAGGAGTTGTTACTTTGGCGGCAAGATTTTTGCGCAGGAAACTTTTCCAAGGAAACTGCAGGGGATATATTTTCTATTGGCTGTGTATTGGCAGAACTTTATTTGATGAAGCCACTATTTAACTCGGTGTCTTTGGCTACTTATTTAGAAGGTGGCGATTTACCTGAATTGATCAAGGAACTTCCTCCTCCTACTCAGGTACTTGTGGAAGCATGTATTGAACAAGATTGGAGAAGGTAATATATTCTCAGCCTTCTTGGTAAACCCTTGGTCGTTGTTGATTCTTCACTATGTTTATGACTCTGTGCTATGTGCTGTTAAAAATGTGTAGTGACACATCTTTTCCCGTTTTAGATGTGTGAACGTCTGTCTTATTACGCTCTCTTCCCTTCTAAATATGTAGGAGGCCCTCAGCAAAAAGTCTTTTGGACTCTCCCTACTTCTCAGCTACAGTGAGGTCAGCTTACTTTTTTGCTGCTCCACTTCACCTTTTGGCCAAGGGTCAAACACGCTTGTGTTATGCTGCAAATTTTGCCAAACAGGGAGCCTTAAAAGCAATGGGAACATTTGTGGCAGAAATATGTTCTGAGTACTGTTTGCCACTGGTCACAACACCTTTATCTGACAATGAGTGTGAATTGGCTTATCTACTTCTCAAGGAAATTACAAAATCTTTGACACCAATGGCTGTGCAGAGACTTGTCCTGCCTTCTATCCAGAAGATCTTAGTGGTACGCATATTTTGTTGGTTCTCTATGGAATTTCTAAATATAAATTTCTGTGTAGTTAGAGTATCATCTTCTTGTTAAATTCAGTTATTGTCTTCTGACAGAGTATTATATGTTAGACAACAGGTTACTCGCATTTGAAAGTTTCTCTTCTTCAAGATTCGTTTGTGAGGGAATTATGGAATCACATTGGAAAGAGAGTATATCTTGATATGATTCATCCTTTAGTCATATCGAACTTGTATAATTCTCCGAACAAGATCTCAGCTTCTGCAGCTTCTGTGCTGCTGATTGGTTCAAGTGAAGAACTAGGTGTCCCTGTTACAGTAAATCAGGTCAGAAAATCTTTCCTGTTTCTTGTCCTCCACTCAGTTTTTAGTGACCTTTCATCAGGCAGGTTATGTGTTTCTGAATTTCTGATTTGGAATTGGATGCTGACTTGTCTGTTAATACAGACTATACTGCCTCTTATCAGTTACTTTGGAAAAGGAATATGTACTGACGGGATTGATGTGCTGGTTAGAATTGGTACACCCTATCTATTGGTTCATGCAACTTAGTTCTACCTGGAAATTTCATATCTAGCTAAAGTGATCATTGTATTGTTAACTTTACAGGGAGGGTGTCGGGCGTAAACTTTATTGTCAAACAGATGTTGCCATTGCTTGAACATGTTGTTTGCTTCTGTATCGATCTCTCTTCTATGAAAAAACCAGAGCCTGTTCATAGCTGGTGTTCTTTAGCGCTAAGTGATTGCCTAATCACACTCGATGGTCTAGTTGCTCTAATATCAGACGAGTTGCTCATACATGAGCTGACCAAAGTATGTTTTAATATTTTGCTCTATCTTTAGTATAATTGTACGATAAGTACTTAATTTTTCGTTTTGTTGTTTTGGCTTGTCTATCATCACGTAGGGTCGGTTGTGCCTACACGTAAGAGTTCTTATGCAAAAAAATCTTGAGTTGCGGGTCCTTCAGGTATTCTTCATTTTCTTTTTTCCTTTTTTCTTTATCAGTAACTTTGAGGATGATGTGAAGGATGATGATGTATAATCAAGATGTATGACCTGGTTTAAGTTGTCATTGAGTGTTTCACTTTAAGTCGTGAAAGAAAATTGACACCAGAAAAGGAAGATTTTGCTTAATCTTAAGGGCTCTATTGTGAAATTCCTTTTATTAGTTTTCCATGGTTAGGCATGCATCAATATGTTAACTATAAGAGTCCTTCAATACACCTCTTTACTGCTCATTGCAAGCATATGAAATTCCTTTTTCTAATATCTGATTTTTTTTTTCCGGATGTTGCTTTTTTCAATGTTTTAGTTTGCTGCAACTTGCTTGATGTCGATTTGCCAACGGATTGGACAAGAATTGACTGCATTGCATATTCTTCCTCAGTTGAAAGAGCTTTTTGATGAGTTTGCGTTCTCTGAGAAATGTACAGATGCATCTGACTCTTTAAGCTGGAAGATCAGGACTACCGAACAAAATTTTCATCCAGAATCTCCAATCAAAAGCCGTATGGATCTTGTGTGCGTGTCTCCACCTAGATCATGAGTAAATAAACTTTGATGATTCTGTTCTATGTCCTAACGTTGTAGGAATGACAGGTTGCTTCTTTACCCTTCCTTCGCCTCACTTCTTGGTATGGAGAAATTACGTCAGGGTTGTCCAACCTGGCTACTCCTCGAGCAATATCTGCTAAAGCATCATAACTGGAAGGTATCCTTTCTTCACATATAGAAGAACTAGATTTCTCTGTTGTAATAGTACCTGAAATAAATTTAGAGGAACTATACACGTTTATCACTGAACTATTATTACGCAGTGGGAACACACAGGTCGATCTTCTCGGTGTAATATGGAAGCTAGGCCTGTGTTAAGCAAGGGCCCTGCATGGAAGCACACTCCTAAGATGTTGCTCTACGGATCTGGACGGTCGGTTCCACAGTCGCAGGGTTTGAGAAAATCCACTCACTCAAAACCGCTTACACATGTCCCAGTTGATGGACAAGTAGTCGTGTTAAACCCTTTAGCTCGTGAACCGTGGTCGTGGTTTCCTAGTCCAGTAGCTTGTTGGGATGGGCTTGACATTGGACGTTTTGGAAACCTCAAAGATGAGCATAGATGGAAAATTAGAGCATCTGTTTTGTCTTCTACTCGTGCCCATCACGGAGTTCTAAGGTCTTTAGTAGTTTCTGAAGATGAGTGTACAGTTTTCACCTCCGGTATTGATCCAGGGTTTAAAGGAAGTGTTCAGAAGTGGGAACTAGCAACCTTAAATTGTGTATCTGGTTATCATGCCCATGAAGAGGTTAATCCCTTGTCTTATTATAGGCATGCCGATACGTATACTCGTATCTATAAAATAGGAAATATGCACCTAATTATTTATCTTCTATATATATTAGGTTGTTAATGACATCAGTATTCTATCATCCACCGGGAAGATAGCTTCTTGTGACGGAACTATACATGTGTGGAACAGCCAAACCGGGAAACTAATATCTTTGTTCTCCGAGTTGCCTACGGATCAAGATCAAGTTTCCCCATATCCATCATCGTCGAATAATTTCAGTCAGTGTAATAGAGATGCGCCACATGGATTATCAAGTGGGATATTCGATGGGAACTTGTATACATGTATGCATTATTTAGATTACGTGGATCAGCTCGTTGTCGGAACTGGATCCGGTGCTCTCAGGTAAAATAGTATCCATTACACTAAAAACCAAAGTAACTAAGAACCGGGAAAAATATGCAACAATGATCATTTCCATTGTACAACTTAGGTTTATCGATCTAAAACGAGGTCAGAAGCTTCAACTTTGGAGAGGAGAACCTGTTGAATCTGGGTTTACTTCTCTCGTATCTGCTCTTTGCTCAGGAGGGTCTAAAACAAAACAGGGAGACCGAGCTTCAATATCACCTTCTTGGATTGCAGCAGGTTTTAGTTCTGGCCAGTGTAGGCTATTTGACTCTAGGGAAAGTGGTGTTATTTCCTCCTGGAGAGCACATGACGGATATGTGACAAAGGTGAGTTCAGTTTTTTTCCCTCCCAAAACGATAGAACTCTCTAAAACCAATACGGCCTTTCTTCTCATCTTCAAACTTTTTTTCTTGCTTTGCAGTTAGCGGCACCTGAAAGTCATTTGCTTGTTTCCAGCTCTCTTGACAGAACTTTGCGGATCTGGGACTTGAGAAAGTGAGTGAAAATATCATCAAGGTTTTTCCTTTCTTGTAAGTTTTGGACGTTGTTTTCTTCGATATCTACGTTTAGTAACAACTGGTTTACCATATTTCCGGTAAAGCAGAAGCTGGACACCACAGCCTTTTGTTGTCAAAGGACACAACGACGGTGTTTCTGGTTTCTCCATCTGGGGCGAGGACATTATCTCCATCGCAAGAAACAACATCGGGATTTTTTCTCTTTCAATGTCTCAAGAGGAGGTAGTTTCTCACTCCTGATAGAAATTTCCGTAATGAGTTAAAGCAAACATTGGGTGGCTATAAGCGTAGACTAAGATCAGAACTAGAACAGTAAACCATGTTTTTAGTTGGTTTATGCACAAAACTGTCAAAACCATCGAGAAAACAAGATCAAGAATGTGAGAATTGACCGATTTTTTTTGTTCACTTGATAGGAGGTACAACAGCAGCAGCAGCGGATTATACCACAGAAACTGCATATGGCGGAGAAGGGAGGACGAGTTAGATCGGATCTATCGACCATTTGTGTTTTACCTTTGTCGAGATTATTCATCGTTGGAGCACATGATGGTTACTTTAGAATCTGTAGTTGAAATTATATACCCACAGTACTGTAATTGTTTATTTACAAATGAGATACTGCTGTAAATTTTGTCTTTAGACTGTGTCTTGGATAGTGCCACTGCCAAGCACGATCTCTGATCTTATTGTGATTGAGACAAAGAGGAATGGTTTGCCAATTACTAATGAGCTATGACTTTTTTGTTTCCTTTCTGTATATAACTCGCTGGCCATTTAGGAACCACATTGGTTAAGCTGTAACCAGTCTACTGAATTGGTTGAAGAACGAGTCAAATCTGATATCGATTATTGAATTGTGTAATGCTGAAATAGTGTGGATTTATTACAAAAAAAATTGGCTGTAATGAGAGCAAATGTTAAAAGATATATTGTGAAGAACAAAAGTTATGTAGTGTTAAAACATGATGAATCACTGAATCATATGTATATATTCCAAAATTCGCAACAATTTAACCATGAAAGTGCTGATTTATAACAAAGGAATATAAGGGGGGACAAAATTTAACCCAAGAGAAGTTGCAATATAAGATGACTTTAACAATAGACAATACTAAAAAAAAAAAAAAAAAAAAAAAATTCTTTGCTTACCAGGAAAAAGACTCCATTATATTTAAAGCTCAAACTCTTCGTCTCTAAGGGCCAAAGCAGCAGCTTCTTCTTCATCATCATCAACAGCAAAGTACTCATTCTTCTCCTCAGGCCTAAACATATGAAACATGATGGTATAGAACACCAAACTCACAATCTCCTCTGCTGCAAAACTCACCCACTGGTACTTGTAAGCCGCAATGGTTTTAAGTGCAAACACAACGATTCTCGTGAAGTAAAGATATCCGATGACAACTATGTAGAACTGTCTGAACAGTGTCAGCTTCGACAAGTTTCTCGCGGCTTTACCATCGGTTTTGGATGTTTCTCTCAATGATCGAATCGACCAAACGATCGGGAAGATAATGGCACAACAACAGATGATATCCACAAGCAAGAACACTTGATTCCATGTAACCCAATCTTTGATAAATGGTCCAGTTTCACCAATCACAATCGACGCTATGTTGGCTAATACCTGAAGTGGGATCACAATGATCAACACGTTCTTCTCTTTCTCCTGCAAGAAAGGCTTCAAAAACGACCAGCCAGTTCCGATCAAGATGATCACGGTAAAGAGAAGCACGACGCGGATGAATTGGAAGATGTAGAAGAGAATGTCCCAACCATGAGGCGTTCCAGTGATCTTCACGTAATGTTTGTCTTCAGCTGCACAAATCAGATTTAGAGATTTGATTAGAAGCAGACCTGCCATGAGAAGATGGATCCGATGAACAACTCGCTTGTTTGTCCAGCAAATGTAGCTCCAGAAGCCGAGAAAAGCGACGTAGCAGAGGAAGAAGAAGGAGTAGAGAGTTGGTAATTGAGTCGATCCGGCGGGTAAGTAGTCTTTAGATCCGTTCGGATCTTTGTTGTACATCTCCGTGCGAACAGCCATGGAAACTTTAGTTTCAGGGACGCAATTCGCAAAGAAGAGAGAGTACTCATTTGGGGAAGTGACGGGGTAAGATTGGTTAAATCGTGAATTCGGTGGAGGTGATAGATCTCTGAATGTGAAGAGATGAGTGACGTAGTGTGAATCTAGAACGCAGAATCTAGGGTTCTGCTGGATCTCGAGGAGGACCTGGAGAAGCGATTCTTCAGATAGGAGGAAGAATCCGAGACGCGATGACTCAGGATTCGGATCTGATGAAGTGGAGACGACGGAGACGGAGGAGAGCGAGACCGTGACGTGACCGGTGTGCGTGAATCCGAACTTCTCGAAGAGGATCATCGGACGAGCGTCATCAGAGATAACCAGGGATTTGATCTCGGCCATGGAAGGTGGAACCACGGCGAGGAAAGCGGCGGAGAAGAGGAGGAAGACGACGACGGAGAGGGTCATTTTCGTCATTGTAAAAGACGAGGAGAGACGAGAGTAAGTCGACAGAGACGTGCAGATTGAATAAACCACCGTCGCGAGTTTGTTTCTCCATTTATATATTTTTCAGTTGTCAGATCTGAATTTAACATGTTATTTTTTTTAACTGAAACGAAATATTTTATTAAAAGGCAAATAAAATCTCAAATTACAAGGAGTCTATAATACAAACTAAAAATCAAGTGGGTTAAAGAAAGTCCAAATGTCTACAAGCTGTGACATTCTGCGATCGTTCGACATACAGTTCGCCGGAAATTATGGATGAGTAGCCACTACACAGATCCATTATAAGTTGATTTTGAAATCATAATGGTCTTTATCCTTTTGGATAATACGAACTCGATTGCATTCGACCTTGTTATTCATGTTGAAACTTCCATTTATCTGCCATTGATTCACCTTCAGGAAGGCTTGCTTTCACCCGATTGTATACCCAATGATACTAAGTTGATTATAGATACCATCAAGAGGGAATTGATTGGAAGTCTTTTGTGATAGACACAACCGCAACGATTCCAGTAACTCTTAATTTATCTTATATCTTGGTGACGAAAGATACTTTTGAGAAGAAGCCTACCATTTATTATCACAAGAACATCTTTCTCTTCCAAATTTTGTTTATATGGATCACAATTATATTGCATGCAGGAGAAAGTATATCAACAAAACAGAGAAATCTAGATGATAGGATATTGCATGCACCACTAGATCTTCAAATTTTCTTGAATAAATCTCCTGAAATTGAAAATGTTAGCTAGATAGGTGGATTGGTGAAGTATATTCATGGATAACCGAAAGAAAATTATAAGCTGGAATCTAGTAGAAAAGAAGAATGATTGAGAAAACTGAGGATAATCGGGGTCAATATAGACCCGAAAGAAGACTCTCTTCACTCTAACAACAAAAGTTAGGAGAAAGATTGATTGAGATAATTAAAATGATAGTCAGTGTCAATATAGACCTGAGAGAGAATTCCCATCACTCTAACAACAAGAAAATGGAGGAATATTGGTCAAGAAATTTACAATCTCATTCTCTCAGAAAGATTTGTTTTAGAGAAGAGAAAAAGAGATGGTAAAAAAGATACAGAATTAGAGAGAAAATTCATTTAACATGTTATTACCACATTTGATTTTAATAACAAATTTCTAAATAAATAAAAATTATCTTTCACAGAAAAAAAAAATTATGCTATACTTAAGGACACATTTACATTTTCTATACTAGTGATTATTTTGGAAATCGTCATTATTTTTTGTATAAATTACATTATGATTTTATTTTTTGTTTTTTATAAGAGATACTTCGTGTAGGTTACCTTTTAGTTTAATTGCATATAATAAGTTCATTAAAGATAAACGTCCTTGCACATTCAGAAATTAAGTTTCACTACCTACATCTATTCTTAATAAAAAAGAGGTAATTTTTTTTAAACCTTATTTTGTAAGATACTACAAAAGACATTTTCTTATATTTCACTTAGGTCCCTAAAAAAATCCATTGTTTAAAAAATATTCTGAATCAGAGGAATCTGTAACACACGATCTAAGTTTTTTTACCAAAATCCAACCACAATCTCCTAAATTCTTGAAAATCATGAGGAAAACAGTTCTGTATTTTCAACTGTTTCTATTTCCACTACAAATTTGTTGTGTCTGCTTTTCATTACCGGTTCATATATATGTAGTACATATTTCTAAAATTCACTATTCATCCATAATATGGCGTCAAAGAAACTGAAAGAAGTTGCCTCTAGCATTACCATCTCAGTTCACATTGTTATGTAATCTGAAACCTTATCGAACTGAGTCGGTTATCAGGGCAAGGATACTACATTCGTGGCGAATGTATTATGATAAAACAGGGGAATCTCTCGAGTTGATTCTGGGTGATGAATCTGTAAGTCTATTAACTAATTTATTTTCGAACCGTTTTTATATACGGGATAATCTTGAGCTTCTGTAATTTTATTTTGTTCTTCACGGAGAGGAAATTGGTGCTATTGTTCGAAAGGATTGTATCAAAAAATTTGCTTCTATTGTTACGATAGGCAAATGGAAGGTTATCAAAAACTTCAATGTGGTAAAAGATTACTCTCAAATCAAGCCATCTCAAATTGATTACAAGATCTGTTTCCATTACATGACAACTATAATGGACTATGATCCTGTTACTGATGATTCGTTCATTCGTCTATCAACATTTGATTATGTTTTAGATCAGATGACAACAACAAAACTGTTATTGGGTAAGTGATTTCTTTAAAATTTTGCTTGTACACTACTTTACAATAATTAAAATCTGTATATCTGCAGATGTTGTTGGTTATGTATACAGCATGGATGAGATGCAGATTATCAACGTTCGTGGGAAAGGAACCAAGAAAATTGACTTTGAATTGAAATATGTAAGTGATGTATGTTTTGGCTGAATATTTGTTGTTACTAGATTGATATCAGTACCCTTTCATTTGTTTGTGTTAATTGTTTAGGAATCAAATACTCAATTGCACAGTGTGGGGTAACTACGCTGATCAGATTCACAGTGTGTACTACAATTCAGCAAATGAAAGTGTGTTCGGCTTGATAAGGCTTGGGAAGATCAAGATATGGAGAGGTATGTTTTGTCAGTAAATTAACTTCTCTTATACACATAACTTTTGGCAAATCATTTTTTATTTGTGTATATCTAACATGTAATCTTATATTTTAAATTTTGTAACAGACACCAAAAGCTTTTGTAATTCTTTTGATGTTTCTATTTTATAGACATATCAAACTGTTGCTGAAATTAAGTCATTCATTGATATGTAAATTCTTCTCCATTACTGTTGATTAAAACATTCTGTTTTCTCTATAATATTTTAATACATTCTATTTTGTTGTACTAGTTTCCCTCAAGATCTTATCAATACTTCACAAATAGTTACAAGAAGGAGAAACAAGAAGCTACTTTGTGATAATTCGGAAGATTATCTACAATACTGTATGAAGAGTGTTTCTGACTTGCTTGATATGGATGAGGTATGTCATCATCAAATTTTATGAATTTAGATTATTATATTAAATTAAAAAATTAAACTCGAGTTATTTATTCATGTTGGACCATGTCGCCTCATGTGCACCATAACTGGTATTGATACGGACCTTGGTTGGTATTATTTTGGGTGTAAAAAATACAACAAAAAGGTGTTAAAAGAAACTCCTATAGACTTGGATTCTATGTCTTATATCCTGAATCCTATATTCTGTTGTGAGAATTGCAAAGAGTACACAAAATCTGTTTGTGCAAGGTTGGTTGTTTACTATACTATTTTTACTGTTTATATTTGATTTTAATTTCTCAAAATTTTACTCTTTTATTTATAGGTATAAGATTCACGTTACTGTAAAGGATGACTCTGGTGAAACAAAATGCTTAATGTTTGATTCATATGCTTCTGTCTTGGTTGGTGTAAGTGCAGATTCTCTTCTAGGGGGTGTTTTTGAAGAGGTGAGAATAACATAACTCTCAAACAAATTTTGTATAAATGTTGTGTTTAATAACACAAGATGAAATTTTATTACGTAACAGATTGAAGATCCTGAAGACTTGCCAGAACCTATCAAAAACATCATTGATAAAAAAATACTGGTTCTATTATCTGTTGAGGCAAAGAACATATCTAAACAGGAAGATACGTACAAAATTACAAAGTTATGGTGTTCAAATGAAATGGTTGAGCAAATCAAGCCTGATATTTTTGACACTAAGGAGGAACTATTAAGTTATACGAATTACTAATAGAATTTTATACTTATTTTCAATACAATAATATGTTTTCTTAGTCTGACATATACTTTGCTTTCAATGAAATCCTGCAAGTCATGATTTTAACAAGCCGTAGTTACGTATCTGATTCAACTTACTCAACTACAAATATGCCTATCTTTAAGCATAAGAATCCTGATCAACCTGATCGAGACGAGGAATCATCAAACAACAACAACATGATCACTGAGTCATATATGGAAGTCATCAAATCGTATGTGGTAGACATTGAACCGACTAAAATAAAGGCAGAGGTTGTAGTTGAGAGTGATATTGGTAAGATGACGATGACAGAGCTAAAAGGTAATACTGAAACCAAAAAAGTTAAGTTCGATCCAAAGAGGATTAAAAAGGAAAAGTTTGATAGATTGAAATAGGTTAAGTATGTTGGGTTGTCTTCAGATGTTTATTGTTTATATTCGGTATTTAAATCTGTCTACTTTAATCGTAAGACTATAATTAATCTTGTTATTTTCCCTTAAGTTTATTTATTTCCTGAAAACTAATTATCCTTTTGTTTATTTAATTCTGTAATTTGATATTTTAACATAAGTTATTTTTTATTTTATTTTGATAATATTTTAAGAAACAAAATAGTGTAAATCATGTTTTAATATCAATGCTTATGGAAATTACATTTACCTAAACTTATCAATTTTCTTAAAACTCATATATGGGTTCTATATTGTTTAAATTATTCTCTCATTTTTATATGTAAGTCGATTTCGTTTGTTGACAATGGGTTCTAAATATTTTAAACATTCAAATTTTGATTTGGTGTGTCTCATAGTAGTCGAAACATTCTAATAATTTTATTTGACAAAATCACAATATTTGAAGTCATTGTTGACACATTCAATATTTCAAAACATTCAAATAATTTCATGTGTTGTATCGATTTTTGATTTTATGTTTCCCAAACATGTATTGTTAATACATTTTCTATGAACAAATGAAATTACAAAAAATGGAAAAAATTTAATACATATTATTTTCCCAAAACGTGTGTCAGTTAATATCTATCTACTTTATTGTAAGTTGAGGAACCATCAATTTTTTTTGTTAATTACGATAGTGAAAATGTATTTGGTCTTCATATTTTCAACAGAACTTTTGAATTTAGAAATAAAATATGTTGGAGTAATTATTTATATTGTTGCTAACTAAATTGTATGCGTTTTTGCTAACCTTATTGTCTGAAAAGTGAAACGTAAATATTCAAATTCTGAAAAGCAAAACCAGAACGTGGAAATTAATTAAATACGTATTGTTGAATCGAAAACATCTAATTAATTGGTACTTTATCAGTATTATTATCATTTATTCTATGCTTCTTCTTTTCAACAATTTTTCAATTGTTTTCAAAGCTTCAACGAGATCAGTATACGTTCTCAGAAAAAAATGAAAACAACTAATGTTTGTGAACCATCTGTTTTGGTCACCAACGAAGGGAATGTCACAACTGAGGTGAACTTTGAATCTACTGCAGCCCTACCTTGTGAAGGTAATATAGATACTACTATCACAATGCGACATACATTGGTACAAAATAATGATCAGTCAACTGATCCTGTAGTACCTAACCCTAATTCTTCTAAAACCTCATCGAGCCTTCCATCTTAGAGCTTGTCAGAAGCGCTAAGCCCATGTTGATTTGAGTGGTGATGATAACGAGCCGGTTGTTCCGGAATAAATTCGCTTGATTACTGTTGCTTCACGTCTCCTAAAATGCAAGAGAACCGCATATATTCCAAAGGATAAACAAGTTAAAAGGATGACTAGAAGATCAACACAAGCTTCTACTTCTTCTCAGATTAGTTATGATCCCACTTGATTCAATTCACAGGAAGCGTACAACCGATTTAAAGTTCTTCTTGGTAAGGTTTTTATTCTCGAGAAATCAATTTCTTCAACATCAAACAAAATTGTTGAGAAATGGATTACAGATGTTGGGCTTATAACTTCGGTTGCTTTGCCATTGGAATTTGATCCATCAGTTGTTCGTGAATTTGAGGCTAATTTCCCAACGTTTGAAAAAGACTCTACTCGTGTTGATGTTTTTGTTAGAGGTTACATGTATGAGTTTTCAGTTGAAAGGATCAATGAGGTGTTGTTTCTGCCAAATGTTCATCAAGATGATATCATTTTTGAAGCAGAACAAGCATTGGCTACATTCATCTCAACCAACAATAAGCAGAAGGTGGTAGGCATGAAACCTACAAAAGATTTCAGCCAAGATCAACGTGAGTTGTTTAGTTTTTGTTGCAAGAACTGGTTCCCTACGTTAAATGAGGTCTACGCACAAATTGATCGTCTAACGCTAATGCATCAAATAATTCACAACTCCAATTTCAATCTTGGGAATATTATATTTGAAAACATAAAGGATTTCTCTGAGAAGGTGACTTCCAAAAAATATATTCCTCACACATTATTGATTTGTAGCCTTTTACATGTTCAACACACAGTTCCTGATTTTAAATGTGAAAAAGTTAGTCTGAAAGCTCCTAAGAGGTTACGCAATCCTTCTAAAAAAAGTAGTTACAGTTGCTACTTTCCGCAAGTACAAAGCTTTTGTTGATCGCATTTTTGAGATGTGCGAAACATTTAGGTCAACAGGTAATTTTGTTTATGTCATTCATGTTATATAGTATTATTATTAAGTTGTTATAATAACATATTGTTTTTCAGTTGCAGAACTCTCAACAGACACCAAAAACGATGAGTAGTATGATCTTGAGTTTGCGGTATAGTTGATCATATATTTATATGTTTTGTTCATATGTTATTCGTATGCGTCCTTTTACAGTTTATAAGCTTTGTCGTGTTTGGTTAGAATATTTAACTATAACGCAGTTAATATTTTTGATTAAAAAAAATTTGGATTTGGTAATCGGTACTGATTCAGTGTATACATATAATATGTTGTTTATGGATTAAGTTTATTATCCGCATGTTTCCCAATTTCTTATGTTTCTATTTTGTGTTTTATTCATTTCTATATGTATAAAGGAAAATCAATTGTGTATGTCCATGCAGTAGTCTTCCTCCAGCTGTTCACGATCATGTAATTGATCTGAGAAAAACATCGGTACAAAGGAATAACATATTATATCCCAACGTTTAGTCTTGACAGTAATACAACATTCTCAAACCTAAGATCAATTAGTCTTTTAACATTTGGACCTCCATTCGTTATTTATATAATAGTCTTTATTCATCATTTTGCGCTTTGGGTTTCACATTTTATATCTTGCTTATATATATATATATATATACTGAGAGGTCCATTAAGCCCTCCAACTCTAATATATATATATTTAAAGAAAGTAATTACATTCAGAATTCCAAACTTATAGTACAGATCGAGTTTACAATTGTTTATTTTAGTATATATTAAAAATAACAATATATATATGTTCAATATATATATATATATTGAATATATATATATATATATATATATATATATATATAT
>OVBA01002210.1:0-36245 GCA_900406435.1 Lepidium aucheri | reverse complement strand
ATAAATAAAGGATACTTAAATGGGTTTAAATGGGTACAAAATATTTAAATGAGTTTAAATGAGTAAGGTTAAATGGGTATAAAAGTAAATAGGGTTAAATGAGTTTGAGGTTAAATGGANTTTTAAATGGGGTGGGTCTAAATGGGGTGGGTTTACCCATATTAACATCCCTATTCCTTACGTTTTCATCTCTATACATATAATACAGTTTTCTTTTATACCCATTTATCAGCCTATTAGTCAAAATTTCTATATAATATAAGCCGCAAGATTTGATATTTGGATGTACAAGTTCATCTATTTTTAGTGGACTTACTTCTACTATTAGATTAAAAGTCATTTGCATCCATTTTTGTGTCTTTTACATTCACATTTTCATATTCTATAGAGATATTAATTAATTATTCGAGTTTGATTACATGGTAAAACCATTCGACCGACTATGGAGAGTCTCTATTAAACTATTTCATTATTAATAATCTGCTTAGTTCGATTTGTGTTTAGACATATAAACACCCTTACCATTAAGTAGTTAACAGTATATTTGAATTAAAGAGAAAAACTATTTTAAAAGGTCTGCCTTTTTTTTTCCAACGTGAGCATTTTAACCTATTTCAAATCAAAAATACCAGTATCTCCTCTGTTTTTCCAAAATTATTATTCTAGCAAAATAGAAATGTTACATAAAAAGTGTTATTTAAAAATTTAATATAATCTTTAACCAAAAAATTATATTTTTAGCATGTAAAATATGAAAAGTTAATAATTGTAATTACATAATATATTAGGGTAAAATACTTTAAAATTTGATCTCAAAAAATCTAAAATGAGACACTCTAAATTCCAGAGGGAGTAATGCAATATTCTCAATTAAATTTTTCTTAATTTTAGTACTCTCTAAAATTGTTTGGATTTTTATTTTAAAAAAATTTGACATATATATATATAAATAATTTTGAAATTTGATAGTATGGAGATTATTTATACGAGAGTGACTTTGCCAAACTATACAAGTTATTTCTTCGATTTACAACATGCAAAATTAATTATGTGGTAACCTCTAAATGAAAATGAAAATAAAAATAAAATGAAATAGACAAATTAGGATTTATTGGAGATAAAGACAAAACGAGAATTGCACATCTTTTTAGTAGGGCCATTGATGTAATCTCTCCACTGGTCACCAATTTCGCCAGCGATTTTAACGGCGTCAGACGCCGTTCCAAGGAGTCCTCTCCTCGTAAACCCAACCGTGTATAATTCTTTCTCTCCTTTCCATCCGTTAGGATACGGCGTTTTTGGCATTCCTTCTTCCGTGAAAAATTCACTTCCCTAAATTAATAACAAAAATATCAAAATATTATTCCCTTTTTTTTATAATAAAGTTATTTATGTCCAAGTGGTACTTATGTAGAAGAGAGGTGGTTCAGTAGTAATGAACACTTTAAATATTCTCAGACACCCGAATTTGATTTTTCTTAAGTACAAGGAATAGAAAAAATGAAATTTAGAATTTGAGATTTCGCTATAAATAGAGTTTTGTGGGTCTAACAATAGTAAAGTCGAAAAAAAAATGGGAATTATAGAAAAAATGCATACCAGAAGCCAAGTAGGTACGTTGCTTTTATAACCAGTTGCAAAGATGATAGAGTCAAAGTCCTTTTCTTGACCATCCATAAACTTTGCTCCATTTTTTGTTATTTCCTTTACACCTTCCATTATCTTTACAAATTATCCACACACAAAAAATTAGGTATTTCAATTTAGATATGATTAAAAAACTGATGAATATTAAGAAACAGAATAACTCACCTGAATCATGCCAGACCTAATGAGTGACATAGCTCCAACGTCAAGAACCGGAGTTTTTCCAGTTATATTTTTGAGCTCAAGTGGACCGGTTTTCGGTCTGCGAAGACCTAACCGGTCTGTATTCCCAAATGATAGATTAGCCATCAGTAGTAAGAACTTATCAACGACTCTTATTGGTAAGCATTTGAGAAGAGTCATTCCAACTCCAAATGTTGAGAGTCCAAGTATCTCTCTTGGTAACACATGAACCTACATGACATATTCATAATATTTTCATTCATATCTTAAAAAGACCAAAGAGAGTGATCAAGTGTGAAGTGTGTTTACTTACAGTGTTTCGGACAACAAGATGTGGAGAAGCATTATGTCGTACGAGGTCTAAGCTAATTTCCATGCCGGAATTTCCACAACCGACGACTAAAACTTTCTGTCGTCGGAATTCTTCACCGCTTTTATACTCACTAGCATGAATGATTTTGCCACCGGAAAACTTCTTTATACCTGAAATCTCCGGGAAATATGGATCTGAGTTTTCACCAGTAGCTACAACAAGCCATTTTGAAAGATACTCTATGTTATCAAGAGTCTTTACTCTCCAAAAACCGGAAGAAGAATCAAAAACCGCACTTGTAACGTTCTGGTTAAACCTTGGGACTATACGAAAGTGAGAAGCGTAAGACTCAAGGTAAGCTAAGAACTCGTTTTTAGAAGGGTATTTAGGAAAATCTTCAGGGAAATCTAAGAGAGGTAATCGACAAAAGTGTTTAGGGAGATGAAGTTTAAGTCGGTCGTAGGTTTTAGATTTCCATAGAGAAGCTATTGAATCGGAACGTTCAAGGATTAAAGAAGGAACTCCATGGCTTGAGAGACATGCTGATGTGGCTAGACCGGAAGGACCAGCACCGATGATGAGAGGACCGTGTACGAAGATGATGTGTTTGGTTTGGTTGGTCATTAGGTTGTGAGGATAAGAGTGATCCATTGAAACAAATGGTTTGAAGAAGTGGAGAAGCTTTTAAAAGAGTGAAGAAGAGATGTGTCTTACTTTTGGAGAAATGTTTTTGAGTGTGAAGGAATTAGAATTTATAGAGAGGTTTGTGGGACCTTTATAAGATTCTCTTATGACGTTTTGTTTACATAGTATATTTGTTTTTTGTTATATTTAGATGGTAAAATTATAAGTACTCCTATTATTTCTTTATTAGGAGTTATAAATAGTGACGGCAGATTAAGCTAAATAACATACAAATTAACATGATTTGATTATCTTACCTGAATGACAAAAAAGAAGAAGACATGTTATCTTACCTTTGAGTTATTAAATCAGATTGGTAATATTGTTTGAAACGATCATTTGCAAAAAAAAAGAATGGTTGAAATAAATATTGTTTGAACAAGACTGTTTGAAATGAGTAGTTGGCAAAAGAGGTTTTCAAATGAAAGTCGGTTGAAAATTAATGTTGATTGGTAACACTACAACCGTTGAATAGTGTAATGAGATAAAAATTAGCATGTTTAATTTGATTTAAATAATTATTTCAAAAAAATGGAATAATATAGTTTAAATTCTTTTATATAAAATAAATATATAGATTACAACTATTATATTCTAAATAATATTTGCACACTAATAAATGACTATTTTCCCGAATATAAATAAATTTTTTTTTTGAATCATAATATGAATCATATATTATTTCTTAAACCATAATTATACGTAAAATACAAAAAATAAACGATCATTTATATTTACAAACGACGGTTGTTTCCTAAACGACCGTAAATAGCTTTGTCTTTCAAACGACCATAAATAAGCTCAACAACCTTTTTTGGAAATGCCGTTTGCAAACGTTCGTTTCAAAAAATATTTTGATTAGTAGTAAAATAAACATATCGTTTTCAAACGACCATTTTAATGTCACCAATCAAACCCATTAAAGTGAAAAAAATTAGATAATTAGGTAATACAAAATAAATATTATATAAAGTTTTTAATGTGTATATAATACTTATAATATCAAATATTCTGAGATAAATGAAGTAGTGTTAAATTAAATATATATAAAAAGATATAGATTTTGAAACCAAGAGATTCAATGGATAAAGAAATAGAGTAGTGAAAGAGGCATTGGAATAGTAAAATGACAGTGTAATAAATGGAAAGCGTGAGAGTTAAGTAAATTATTTGCTCTTCTTCCCATTTGATTTTGGAGAACGAAATGTCAAACATAAATAATACTCTTTCTGTTTCATAAAGAGTGTCATTTTAGGAGAAAAAGTTGTTTCACAAAGAGTGTCATTCTATACTTCCAATGCAATTTTTTACTAATAATTCAAATTTTAACCTCCAATCAAAATTTATGATATAGAATCTAGCTAATTATTATCTATAATGATTAGGGGCATAAAAGACTGTTAGTATTGTTTATTAATTTGTGTGAAAAACCTAGAAGAACACTCTTAAAGAAATGAAGGGAGTACTAATATAAAACGTGAGAATCGTTAGATATTTTGAAAACCATTAGCTATTATTGTTCTGTGTCATTGTGTTATCCAAAAATGTTTATACGACAACAAAACAATAAATTTATCATAAACATAAACAGTATTGCTTAATTTACTGAGAATTAATACATGACAAATTTTCAGTCTCTTCTAGCTCAAAAACGATTATGATTAAATAGATTATATATTTTTCAATACGATGTTTTTTTTTTCCTTAAGATGATATAGATTACCATCATTTTGAAGTAGACACTAATTAAATATGGAGAGATATCAAACTACAATTTGATTACAAAGTGTATGAACGTGCGCCGAAATCATCTTAATCGTCTTTCTAATGACAATAATTCATTCACATGCTTCCTGAAGAAACTTTATAATATAAGCTTAATTAAGAAAAATATTACACAAAATGCTATATTTATATAAGCCTGATAATTGTTCGTAGAATGATAAACTGGATAAGACATAACAATATGGATGTATGATTACTTGGCATATATAAACTCATTGCTATGCCTTTTGCCATTATAGAAGATACTTTAATAATTTAATGAATAATCATAAAAACAAAAATAATTACTTCATAGTGGATTAGTGGTTTAAGTTATGGATGTATGAACTTGCATTTATTTGGTATTAACAACTTGAGATTTAGAGAAATACAATATGGTATTTATAAGGTATTAACAAATGTTGGTTTGAGATTTAATGATTCTTTAAAAAATTACGATATTTATCTACTATTAACACAATTTATTTAAACATTTTTGGGTCAAGAATTAAATAAACAGATAAATAGTCAAAATCTATCTATAAATTTTCTTCTATCAACTTTCACATATAATGAGGTGAAGTCTAACTCTAAATGTATAAACTACTAGCTGAGACTTATATGCTAAAAAAAAGTTCATAGTTTGAAATTTAGAAATTAGATTGAAGATTTAAGATGGAAAATCTAAACTTCCTTTCTTTCTTTTTTTTTCTTTCAATAAAGAACTTTCTTTATAATAAAAATAGAGGTAATACATAATAGATAAAATATAAAATATGCACAATTTTAGCACTGAAAATACATGGAAAATAATATAGAGAAGGAAAAAGGATATAAACCTTTTTCTATTTTTTGATAAAGGGCTTTCTTAAAATATAAACTTTTTCCCTTGGTTGTTTACAAATTTCTAAATCAACAGAACTACTATATCATAGTTTTTTTTTTAAACATGTAGTATTAGATTGATATTGATCAAAGAATACAGAAATACAATAAACTATAAGAGAACAAAGATTTTTCTTAAACCTACAATATAGAGTCAGAGATTTTAAAACCTACAATAATGATTCGAATCTTACAAAAATCACAAAAAGAATTCCTCACACAACTTTCTTGGAAGACGGACTTCATAGTTTGATAATATGAATGGAATACTTCGAATCTAAAGGTTCTAAGAGTATCTAGGGGCCGATCAAGACTAAGTATAATGATTAAAGGAGAACTATTATTGACTAGTTAAAGACTTGTTAAATTGGTTACTGATGGGAAATCAAAAGTTGTTGGTAGGTTCTAATGATGAAACATATTCTTCAAAGTTATTAGAAAATAATTGAAAGTACATTTATAATCATTGATATGAATTTTTTTCATTTTTCTCTTGACTTTCGTTATAAAGCTACATAAGGAGTGTCATGCATGTGGTTATAGCTTTATTGTATAGTTTCATTTTATCAAAAATAGCAACACTTTTAAATTTTTTTTCTTCTAATAAAACCATCTCGGTTCTTATAAATCCTATTAATTAGTTTTTAATAAGTATACCTGATAGCTATCTCATTTACTATACAATAAAAACATAGAGAGTTGCACAAAAGAATGACACCGAGAAAATACTAGACTACAAGATAAAATTTGTATTGATACATATTACTTCGCTATAATAACATATATTTGTACAATATAGAGATATTATTATAAATTTATGACGATATGTAAAAGGTTACAATACAAGTGGTTATAAATCTATATTAGTTAGAAAAACGTCACTATAGGTGTGATGAATAAAACAGTTAGTGGTGTTGTCACTTTACAAATCCTCAAGGCACCAGTGATCGAATCCCCTACTTGCAGTATAAGGAGGGGAATTAAAAGTCACTAAGGTAGTTGAAAAAAAAGAAAAAAAAAAAGAATAAATATGGTAACAATTTTGTCAGATATCGTAACGAAATAATGTCACTATGATTTATTTAAATTCGTAAAATAAATTTGTAATAAAACTATATATAAAAAATTATAAATTATTAATAACACTTTTAGTTAGAATACAATTGTCACAGTAACTCAATTTTTTTAGTGTTATAACTATTTCAACTGTAAATTAATACTATTATCTTAAACATATTGACTAAAAATGTAAACGAAAAACCAATACATTTGTGGTGTAATGGTAAGCGAAAAAATGTTAGGATATTTGGTATTACGTTGTTTGAGATCAAACTTCTTTCAACAAGGTATTTAAGAGATTTTACCTAATTTGCCGGGTTTCTAAATGCAATTGAATTTAAGGACCACAGTTATACGTTACCTAATTTCGAACTACGTTGATTTGAACAAAAAAAAAAATTGAAGCAAATTAACTTGATATAAAGCAAAACAACCTCTAGTACAATTAATCAATAAAGTAAGACCATTGCATGAAAATGATTATTTTGGCCACGATGATCTCTATATATTAATAGTAATGGAGTAAAAGGAGTGGGTTTAGTTAAGACTTAAGATGTTAGATTTAATGATGTGAACACGTTTGATAGGTTTAAGAAGTAGTAGCTGTTTCTCGTTTTCTTTTCCTCTTAGTAATTTAATATGAGGCACTTAAGTTGCGCATGCATGCTTTAACATTTAACAATTTGGTATTGGAGAGAACAACAATTTAACTACACCTTTAAAGCCATTGCCAAAAGTGTCGGTTATAAAATACTGGGAAAATCTAGTAGTAATTAAGTGATAAAATAACCTTATTTTATTGTGCTGAATAAAAAAACATATCTATTGACATTTCCGTACTATATAAAGCTAATTAAGGAGCAGTTTTTAATTAATTTATTAATATATTCATGTTCGAATTTGACTAGGTTGTGAATCTTGATGGCTACTTCAGAATATTCAACTCTGTTTATTGAAATATTATTAATTTTCTTCTTTCCATTTTTTACTGCACTACTTTCCATTAAGTGTATTTAATTCAAGATAATTATTACTATTGATCTACTAAAAAAACGAATATAAAAAGCTCACATGTTCAATTCTCTTATTATGTGATAAAGAGATGTAGTCAAGTGGTTAAAAACGGGCTTGCGATTTTAAAAAATTTGCAGATTTAGTTCTCCAACTATATGAAACTAAGTCATATTTTTTTAATTATCTTTATATATGTACATGTTCATGCTTTTGATCCATTTAAATATCTAAAAATAAAAATTTATCCATATGCTGTATCACCCTTAAAAAAGTAGTCCAAACTCATTTGTTTTTTGAAAGTCTTACAAGAAAAACAATAAACGTCAATAGGAAATATTTTTTTTCCAACTTTAATCATTCACAATAAACGATGATACCAATGTTGGGGAACATCATCCACGAAAGACTGATTCCGAGCAAGCCCCCTAACACTACGAGCAAGGAAATCAGCTTTGTGGTTAAGAGAACGAGGGATACAAGAAATAGAAAAAACACGAAAGAAACAACAGAGCCGAGAGAACTCTTCAACCAGCTCCGCGAACGCCGGCCACCCCAAAGGATCTTCAATCATCTTCAGGACGTCAGCGCAATCCACGACAAAGGTCACTTCCAAGAATCCGAGGGAGGATAGACTAAGCATAGCCCAAAGAAGGGCCTCAAGCTCAGCATGAAGGGGGGACAGACTGCGATAGATGCCACGAGCGCCGAAATTAGCAGCCCCATGAGCATCAGAGAAACAGAACCAACCCAAACCAGAGAGCAAGTCACTGGCCTTCCAAGAAGCATCAACAAAGCAACGAAACCCTGTGAAACCCGGATGTCCCTCCAGGGGCCGAGATAGGACGTCTTGCAGCCCAGCAGAAAAGAACCCCCCAGTAGAGACCAGAGGGGTCTCAACACAAGACACTTTATTAGCCCTCTTCCAGGCCATAGCCTCCTCCACGGCATGACGAACCACCTCACCGGGATCCCAATCAACATTCGAAAAAACCTTAGCATTGCGAGCTTTCCAAATAAATCAAATTATCCATGGGAAAGCAAAAGCATCTAATTCCCTGGGTAAACGCCAAAAAAGAAAATCAAAATTCGCAAATTTAGACGACCCTGGAAAGCTTCCCCGAGAAAAGGGGATCACCGATAATGCCCAAGACTGCAAAGCTGGAGGGCAAGAAAATAAAACATGGTTAATAGATTCAGATGGGTCTTATTAGGATTAGGAGATATAGATTTCGGTTTAATAGTATGCAAACCAAATTAATTAGATTAATAGGGTCTCGGTTATTAAAACCGGTTTATGTTTTTCTTCTTGTTCGTTGGATATATACTGATTGTAACAAAACTTTTTGTGTAAGTTGCAATACGATGAGATTTTCTTTCACCGATTCACCATCTTCTTCCATTGATTCTCCATGAGAACTAGCTCATCGTTTCTGCTTCTAACATGGTATCAGAGCAATTCCTTGCTCTCTGCGCCAAAAATCTCTTGATCAGAATAGTCTTCTAATTGTCTTCTTCCTCTCGCATGATTGAATCTCTCTGCATCTTCTTTGTTTTCTTTTCTTCGATTTGGTTATTCCGCCAAAACAAATTTTCTTTTCTTTTTTTGGTTATTCTGCCAAAATTCTTTCTTCATCTAGATATGATTCCAATCCGCAAAACCAAACGGCGTGTTGTTCGCGAAAGTTCTGGCATCAGAAAGAAGATTCGATCTGATAATCCAGATGATTCGGAGCTGAATCAAGGCTCGTTAAGCAACATTCCGCCTCAAAACTCAACAAATCCAGCTCAGAATCTTACTCTATCAACAGATAACGGTCTCAAATCTACACCTCAAGAATACTTCGATTTCAATGGAATTCAGTACTCGCCATATTTTCTAACAAGTACGGATAATCCAGGTTCTGCTATCGTTTCTGAAGTTCTTGATGGTACTAACTATAACACTTGGAATATTGCAATTTCAATTGCTTAGATGCCAAGAACAAGTTAGGATTTGTAGATGGAACTTTACCACGACCTACAGAATCTGATTCTTTATATAAAATATTGTCACGATGCAATAGTATGGTTAAGTCTTGGATCCTTAATTATGTGTCTAAAGAAATATACAACAACATTTTGAGACTTCCCGATTCTGCAGACATTTGGAAAGACTTAATGTCACGGTTTCATGTGACAAATTTGCCAAGATCATATCAGTTGTCTCAGCAGATTTGGTCTCTTCATCAAGGAGCTATGGATTTGTCAACATATTATACAAAGCTGAAGACACTTTGGCATGATCTAGATGGAACAGATTGTTTGAAAACCTGCAGGAACTGTGAATGTTGCACGATTACACAGACCAAACAAGATAGATCAAAGGTTATTAAATTCCTTGCAGGACTTAATGATTCCTACTCTAGCATTTGGAGTCAGATTATAATGAAGAAAACCATACCAGATCTCTCAGAGGTTTATAATCTGTTGGATCAAGACCATAGCCAGAGAAACATTCAACCTGTTCCAAATGCTTCTATTTTTCATGTTGCAGAGACTGCACCCGCATCGTCATCTCTAGTGAATGCTTCTTATGTGAATCAGAAATCACAACGACCGACCTGCTCTCATTGTGGTTATACTGGCCATATGGTAGATAAGTGTTACAAAATCCATGGATATCCTCCAAGATTTAAACACAAAAAAAAGCAAGCAGCTCCAAAGACAACAATAGCTCAACTCAGCCTTACAGAGCAGAACAGTGATAATAATACAGTCTCTGGTCTGCTTCAGAATCTCAGCTAAGAACAGATAGCTGGAGTTATAGCATATTTCAACTCACATCTCTCTGAATCAGACACGAAAGTCACATTACCCTCAACTACTGGAGGAATGATTACTGCAACTGATGGTATGATTTTCAATAACTCAACTTTACATTTGATTGGTGTTTTACCAAATACAAATACCACCTAATCTAACTGTACTTGGATTATTGATAGTGGTGCAAGTCACCATGTTGCCCATGATAGGAGTCAGTTTTCTGTTATGACTAATTGTATAGATAAACATGTAACATTACCAACAAGAGTTGACATAGAGATTGCGGGTATTGGAGACATTCAAGTCAATGAGAATCTGATCTTGAGAGATGTTCTGTTCATTCCTGAGTTTAGACTGAGTCTTATGAGTGTTAGTCAACTCAGTAGGGATTTAAAATGTCGTCTTATCTTTGATGAATTTACTTATTTGATTCAGGATCCTATCAAAGGGATGACGATTGGACAAGCTGAAAGGATTACAACCTTTACATCTTGGACAGAAGCTCAATCACAAGCCACAACTCTTTTTTTCTCATTCTTTTTCTCTTAACTCTGTTGTTGATCTTTCTCTTTGGCATAATAGGTTAGGTCATCCTCCTTTGTCAAAGATAGAGTCCATTACTGATGTATTTGTTCTCAATCAGAATAATAAAGTGCCATTTCATTGCTTGGTTTGTCCTATTGTAAAACAGAAACGTTTGCCTTACATTTCCAATAATAATATGTGTTCTAATGCTTTTGATTTATTGCATATTGACACTTGGGGTCCTTTTTCAGTCGAAACTAATGATGGTTTTAGATATTTTTTGACGATTGTTGATGATCATACTCGTTTAATATGGGTGTATCTCATGAAAACAAAGAATGATGTGTTGCCGATTTTTCCAGATTTTCTACAAATGGTAGAAACACAACACAACGCTAAGGTTAAGGGTGTAAGGTCTGACAATGCACCAGAATTACGGTTCACAGACCTGTATTGATCTAAAGGGATCTTAGCCTACCATTCATGTCCTGAGACGCCTCAACAAAACTCTGTTGTTGAACGCAAGCATCAACATATCCTTAACATAGCTCGATCTCTTATGTTTCAAGCAAATATCCCTTTATCTTTTTGGGGAGATTGTATTCTTACTTCAGTCTTTCTTATTAATAGATTACCCTCCCCTCTTTTATAAGATCATTCTCCTTATGAACTCTTAACGGGTAATAAACCCACATATGATAGTTTTCGTGTTTTTGGTTGTTTGTGCTACAACTCCACTTCAACAAAGCACAGAACAAAGTTTGAACCTTGCTCCAAACCTTGTATTTTTCTGGGATATCCTTTGGGTTACAAAGGATGCAAAGTGATGGATTTAGAGACAAATTCTATTCACATATCTAGAAATATTGTCTTTTATGAAGATATCTTTCCTCTTAAAACTGATGACTCTATTTTCTCTGATTTTGATTCTTTGTTACAGGAAAGTTCCAACTGTGATCGTGGTCAGGATACTGAAGCTACATTGAGTAATGATGTTTCAGAAAACCTGCAAACGAGAACAGATCATGATGAATGCCTGGGACTGAACAAGGATCAAACAGTTCAGACCAAACGCATCTCTAAACCACCTCGTCACCTGCAGGATTATTTCTGCAATCTTACTGACACTCAAGTCTCTTATCCCTTCGCTGCTTATGTATCATTTAATGGTTTAAGTGCAGAATATAAAAATTATCTCTGTTCTGTAATGCAATTTGGTGAACCAGCTTCTTTTACTCAAGCAAAGAAGTTTGATGAATGGCTCATTGCAATGAATGAGGAACTTAAATCATTAGAAGATGCAGGGACATGGGAGATAGTTTCTTTACCAGAAAACAAAAAGGCGATTGGATGCAAATGGGTGTACAAAACGAAACTAAATGCAGATGGAACTCTTGAGCATTACAAAGCTAGATTAGTAGCAAAAGGATACACTCAACAACCCGGGATTGACTTTGTAGATACCTTCTCTCCAGTTGCAAAAATGACAACTGTGAAAACCTTGTTAGTAGTTTCAGCAGCAAAACGTTGGAGTTTACATCAACTAGATATCTCCAATGCTTTCTTAAATGGATATTTAAAAGAAGAAATCTACATGACTCTCCCTCCTGGTTACACACCTAAGTCAGGTACTATCTTTCCATCTAATCCAGTTTGCAAATTGAATAAGTCTATATATGGCTTAAAGCAAGCTTCTAGACAATGGTTTCTTAAATTTAGTGAAGTTTTGGTTGGATTGAATTTTCGAAAATCACAATCTGATCATACTCTCTTTGTTAG
Organism: Lepidium aucheri; assembly: GCA_900406435.1. Lineage (NCBI taxonomy): Eukaryota > Viridiplantae > Streptophyta > Magnoliopsida > Brassicales > Brassicaceae > Lepidium > Lepidium aucheri. The sequence continues at coordinate 23,590 of OVBA01002210.1, read as the reverse complement.
AAATATAGGAGGAGAATACATTGCAGTTCTTGTTTATGTTGATGATATAATAATAGTTTTGAATAATGATGAGGCTGTTTCTTGTCTTAAAAATTCTCAGCATAAATTTTTTAGACTTTGTGATCTTGGTGCTTTGAGATATTTCTTAGGTCTGGAAATTGCAAGATCAACAAAAGGAATCTCGGTCTGTCAACGTAAATACACAATGGACTTACTAGAAGAATCGGGTTTCTTAGGCTGCAAACCAAACAACATTTCAATGGATCCAAGCTTTAAGCTTTGTCTTGACAGCAATGATCTTCTTCTACCAGATCCTCTTGTTTATCGACGTTTAGTTGGCCATCTCATGTATCTTACCATAACAAGACCTGGCATCACTTTTGCTGTCAACAAGCTCTGTCAATTCTCCTCAGCTCCCAAACAATCACATCTTCAAGCAGCATTCAATGTCCTCAGATATTTGAAGAACACTATTGGCCTTGGACTGTTTTATTCAGCAGATAATGATCTTGTTCTTAAGGCGTTTACTGATGCAGATTAGGCCTCCTGTTCAGACACACGAAGATCAACATCAGGGTACTGCATGTTCCTTGGTTCATCAATCATTTCATGGAAATCCAAGAAGCAAGAGACTGTCTCTTTATCCTCAGCAGAAGCTGAATATCGAGCAATGCATTTTGGAGTCAATGAAGTAGAATGGCTTACCAATCTTCTTAGAGAACTTCTGGTTATTCAAGCAGGTCCGGTTTCCTTCTATTGTGATTCAACTGCTGCAATTCACATAGCCAACAATGCAGTATTTCATGAAAGAACAAAGCATGTGGAATTAGATTGTCACAGAGTTAGAGAAGCAATCATAAAGGGATTGATCAAAACACTTCATGTCAGAACAGAAAATCAGATTGCAGATATTTTTACTAAAGCTCTATTTCCAGGTCGATTTCATGAGCTAGTGAACAAGATGGCTTTAACTTCAATCTCACTGCCATCTTGAGGAGGGATATTAGGATTAGGAGATATAGATTTCGGTTTAATAGTATGCAAACCAGATTAATTAGATTAATAGGGTCTCGGTTATTAAAACCGGTTTATGTTTTTCTTCTTGTTCGTTGGATATATACTGATTGTAACAAAACTTTTTGTGTAAGTTGCAATACGATGAGATTTTCTTTCACCGATTCACCATCTTCTTCCATTGATTCTCCATGAGAACTAGCTCATCGTTTCTGCTTCTAACAGGTCTCCACAACGGGAACATGTTCCCTCACACGGGATACCACGACGAGCCAAGATAGGCCCCACCGGGACATGGCCAGATAAAGCTTGCCACATAAAATAACGAATTTTTGGGGGGCAAGGAATCTTCAGGACCTGATAGAGCAAAGAATTAATAGAAGGGCCAAGAAGAAGCGGCCTTCGAGACATATTTTGAGAAACCCAATATCCCGATTTAACCATATAACGACCATGCCTTGAGAAGTGCCAGTCCAGTCTATCTGGACAACCAAGCCGAGAAATAGGAATACCAAACGTCAATAGGAAATATTAGAAAATGTTTTTACTATTCTTTCAAACGAAGACTTTTTAAATTTATTTTCTTATAATTTTGCTCCACACATCAAATTTGACGCCAAAAAAAGAAGTATAATGGATTAATCAAGTAAATAATAATAAATGGAACTCGACTTTGATAATGATAAGTCTTAAAGAAAGACGGGACTTGTGTTTTTGCCATATTTGTAGGATCGATACCAATTACCAAGTGTTCCATTTTCGTTGTTTATGCATACGTACATCGACATAGATATCTACATGTTGTATTAGTTTATTTTCCGACCAATCTCATTCTTAATTTGGATAAGCATTTTTTAAGATTTTATCATTGCTTTGTGATTTGAATTCAATTCTTAATTTCAGCTCCAATATACAAACTTTTATTAGACTTTTAATTATAACATTTGGCGGTGGTTATTATGTTACACATTTAATCGCTTTCATAATATGTTTTTTATTGATGATACAAATAAATAAAGCTCTTATGGTCTACATTATATACACGTATAGTTTCTTATGGTTAAAGTCTCGAATGTTTTAGTGATTTAAGTGCGGTGGTAATATACGTGTGTGATATGTAGTGATAATATTTCGGTAAAAAAGTTTAAACTAGGAATAATAGTGGTAGAAGAAATGGTTAAATATTTTTTTTAATCAACAACTAAATCGATAATATCCGATTTATAGTCTAATGTCTATCTCAAAAAACTTTTATAATCTTTTATAGAAATGTCAAAATTTCTGATACCTGAACTTTTAGCTGAGTCATCTAAACTACTAATATGAAAAAAGTTTAGTAAGTAGTTAATATTTATATATACATTTTTCTCTATCAAAATTTGATTTTAAAAAATAATACATCTGCATATGATATTATATAAGGTTAAGAGTGCTTTCGAATTGAATCTTGTCTATCCAATAGTTTGCGAAAAATAAATGCTATATAGAAACAAATGCCATAACCATATTTCTTATAAGTAAAACGATTCAAAACATTATTTCTTTTAATTTGAATTTTTATTGATTTGTTTGTTTTTCATTTCTCATAAGTAAAACAGGAGAAAAACTTAGAAGTCGTTCATCTTCTAAAACTTTAACCATCTCTTTCAAAGGAAGACTAACCATAACCACTCGGCTCGTTGGTCCTTCACCAGACGGAGACGGAAGCACTATGACTTGTCCACCTCCAGCCACAGGCCCTTCCACATAACAAGACACATGGCTTAAAATCATGTCATCCTCGAACATCATCGGACGTGAACTCGACATGTTCTCTAGATTAGTACACACAAGATCTGAACCGTTAGATATTGGATCACTATTGCCACTAAGCCATTCAATCAAGTCCATGACTGTGTCGTAGTCTAGTCTCTTAGTTGTGTTCTGAATCTCTTGAACAGCTTGAGAGAATAACAAGTTCTCTTTGGTTTTGACTTGTTTGGAATAATCAACTTTCTGATAAACCATGCAATTACCAAAATATCCTTGGTCTAAACGCAATAGTTTCCTAACGTCTAAGCATAAAGACATGTCCATGAGCTCGTTTTGTTTCCCTTTGGCTCGACTCACACAAAGCCAGAAGAGTCCAGCCAAAATCTCAAACGTTGAAACCCCTGGCTCGATCTCGCTGGCTCGGACCAATGGATCAGGGAATAGAAATGTAACAGTGGCTATAGGTTCGTTGGTCAAGTTTGACTGTGAAGCTTTTATGGAGCAAAGGTTGATGTAATGGCTAAGCAGTTTGTGGTCAGAGATTAGTCTATGGTCATCAAATCGACGAGGCGGTAATGGATGGAACAATGGTGGAGCCATCATGGACTTAGACCGAGTTAAATCATCCCAAGCTCGAATAAACATCATTGCACAAACTGAATCTGCTAAGAGATGGCTACAACTTAACCCAATAGCTAAACCACCACTTTCAAACTCAGTTATCTGTAGATTTAGAAACAAAATTAATAGACAAAGACTAAACCAAACCGAAATAAACCGGGTTTTATATATACCTGAACATAAAAAGTAGACCAATAGTAAGTAGCATAAGGAAGATGATACATATCCTCCCAGTGAACAAGCTTGAGCTCTTCTTCTCTAGTTACATTCCTGAGCCAATCCTCAACCGAACCGGTCGCTCTAGCCTCAATCATCCTCACACCTCCATCGTTGCTCTTCACCTTCCACTTCTGGTTCTCTTCTGAACCATCAATTTCCTTAACCAATCTTCCGGTTACAATCGGATAACAATTGAGAGTGTATGCTAATGATTCCCTTAGTTTTTTCGTGATTTCTCCCGGTTCTCTGGTTTGAGTAGACCGGTAATAGTAGACCAGACGAATGTGGTTCGGTTCCATGATGTGGTCGAATTCTGATAACTCGTATATTTTTCCTTGCTCAATCGGTCTAGCACTCACCACGGTTCTTTTGCATATTAACCTCACTCGGTCCTCTTCCACTTTTGTCTTCTCTTTGGCTAACATTTTTGATTTTAATCTTCTTTTTTATGTGTTTGATCATTTCGTGGTGCGTATTTATATATATTTTCATTTTTGAACACATACTTTTTACATGAACAAAACAACCCTTACCTAAGGGGAAGTAAAATTTTCATGGTCTCCAGAAATAAAGTATCTGTTTTCGTCGGATTCATAAGTTGTGTATAAACGAATCAAGGCCTTAAAAATTATTATTGGGCCCACAGGCCCAAGTTAAAGAAGGTGATAAAACGTCATCGTTTCATTTTGTTTTTAGTACTCACGCGCGTTCAGAAGCGTGTGATTATCAGTTGCTCAATATCTACAGATCACAGGCCTTGGCAATTTCTCTTCTCCGATAGAGAAAGAGAGAAACAGATCGTATTATCACGACCAACGCAATAATACAGAGATTGAGAGGATGTCTGGTGTGATTGTTCTTGGTCATGCGAGCTCTTGGGCTGCGGCTTTGGTAAGGATCTCGCCGTATACTTTTTCCGCAATCGGAATCGCGATCTCGATCGGTGTTTCAGTCCTTGGTGCCGCTTGGTAAATCTAATATTCTTGTTCTTTCTCCAAGCATTGATCAATTTGATTTACGAAGCATCGTGTTTAGAAAATTCTTGTTCTTTGTCTTATTAAGGGGAATTTACATTACGGGAAGTAGTTTGATTGGTGCGGCCATCGAAGCTCCTCGTATTACCTCGAAGAATCTTATCAGGTATGTTATTTAGGTGATATAAAATTAGGAATTCAATGACTCGTTTGGTTGATCGGGCGAGTAATTTTTTTGTGTTGAAACACAATAATCTCTGAATTATTTGTGCCTGAGGAAAGGCTTAAACGGAAACCCTTGTCTTTGCAATTTAATTTGTTGTTACAGAGCGTCAGGCTTGGAGTTAGATTCTCTGTATAATATCAATGCAAACAACGTCATTACCATGTTCCTTTTGGCTCTAAAGGGTAGTATTTGTGAATGCTTTAGTAGGAATAGTTGTGTTTGCATTTTGATTTGTTTTTAACAGAGGTTTAGGCTTGGATTTACATGATAGAACTAGTCAATGATGAAGCATTTCTTTTTCTTTGTAATTGTTCCAGTGTAATCTTTTGCGAGGCAGTAGCTATATATGGCGTTATTGTTGCAATCATATTGCAAACTAAGTTGGAGGGTGTTCCTTCTTCAAAGATGTATGATGCTGAGTCTCTTAGAGCTGGATATGCTATCTTCGCATCTGGAATCATAGTTGGATTTGCCAACCTTGTATGCGGGTCTGTATCTACCCCTTTTTCCTTCCTTGCGGTTTTGGTTTCGGATTTTGGCTTCTTATGTCAGATTAGCAACAGAGGCTACATTTTTCTTGCAGGTTATGTGTAGGAATCATTGGAAGCAGTTGTGCACTGTCTGATGCTCAGAACTCCACACTCTTTGTAAAGATTCTTGTGATCGAGATCTTCGGGAGTGCTCTTGGGTTGTTTGGAGTTATTGTGGGGATCATTATGTCTGCACAAGCGACATGGCCAACCAAATAGATATATTTGCTTTGGAAAGAACAATGGCATGTTGATTATCTTCATTGTTTGTTATATGGATACGGATGTCTAGAAGAAAAAACCTGCGTGAGAGCTGAGAAGCCTCTTTATGATCCCTAATTTTTGTATTGTTTACAACTTTGGAATAAGTCACTTTGGATGACATCTTTATGTTTGTATTCTCTTTGGTTTCTCGTATAATCAAAGACAAGACTTTGTAAATGATATGTTGTTGGTTCATAACTGAAATCAGAAAACTTTATTCTATTAATCCGATTCTCTATTTCGTTGTGTTTATAGTTTAGATGAACTAGTTAAGATCTCATACAATTGTGTTGTTGTTTTTGTCTCTCTGGGTACACAAAACTAGATCTCGGCATAACAACCAAACATGGACTGACTCGAATCCTAAATGTCTTAAGTACCCCAACAAGTTTCAAATTTTTGGATACAAAGAACCGAATTCAGATCCAATCGAGAATCAAAAGAGTAGTTGGAACCAGAACCCCGATTTTATAGGTATTTTTAAAATATTTTTTAGTATTTTACGAGTATTGTTTAAATATTTTTAGTTATTATTTAAATATTTGGATATTCAAAAGTATTATTCAGTATTTTTTTGGTTTTTTAATTTTTTTTAAAAATTTTTTTATGTAATTTTTGATTCTTTAAATATGAAATCAAACAAATCCGATCCATATGGAACCGAGCATGAGCAAGTTCTAAATCCGAAAAATGCAAATCCAAGAGAACCCGACCCGAACCCAACATTAGGACCTAATGCCCAGAGACCTACCAACTAAACCAATGGAATATTCAATCTATACAAGTGCTAACCAAGTAGAACCGGTTTATCTTAAACCAAACATCAAAAAGAGACGATGTCGTTTCATTAGCATATTATTCGGTGGCTGTCCCGTTCCTAGAACCTGGAGCTTTTTGTTGTATATTTGTGGTTAAACCCTAAACAGAGTCGTCATTTCATCTTCTCCACCACCGTATCATTCAATCTCTGTCTTCTTTTCCTTCCCCTGTGTTCCTCCCTCGCGACTCCATTCTTCTAGCTTCATCATCGAGAAAGCTCACAAGGGTTTTCTACCGTGCCGGTGAGTGTTGCCCGTTTTTATCTCCTCGCTTGTCTTTTTCTGGGTTTTTTGTTCCCAAAAGATTTTTCTTTTTTTTTCAAAATCTGCATTTGAATGCACATTTCCTTCTGTTGTGTCTAAATTGGCCAATATGAGTAGGGTTTCAGTGGTTAGGAGCTGAAAATCTGCGTGTCACTGCTTCTCTGTCTCGGATTTTACATGACGTCGGTTTCTGTTTTCTTTGAGTTTGCTCTGATAGGTTTTGGTCGTTTGATGATATATCCTTCATATTTCCTTAAGTCGAGTGAGAACAGATTAAAACTTTTCTGCTCGTTTTATTATACCGATTATGTTTACCAATTGATAACGTAGTGTGGCTTTTCTCTTGAGTTCTTAGTTTAATTTCATTGACTCTGCAAGCTCAATGTCAACGTATCTTCTCTCTTATTCATTGGTGGGAATGTTTGCTTCCTTGGTATACAATAATTGACTTTATATATTTGAATGGAGGATTTTGGTTAAATATTTGCTGTATACACTTATACTCGGCTGTCTATCTCCCTGTGACATTTGAATTTTTTGATTGTAGGAGTAAGAGAAAATGCAAGCTTGTTGTGGAGGTACTTCCATGGGGTCCCTTCAGCAACCTGGACGGGTTCAAGGATCTGTCTTTGCCCCAATAATTTCTCCAGTGACCAAATTTTCTCCGCAATTGAAGTTCAATTTTGCCAAACCTTTCCGTTCTTCATTCCTTGAAAGGAGCTTGAGCGCTGAAAGGAGAGCGTCTTCAGTCTCAGTACCTAGTGTCGAGTTAAACAGTAAGAATGCTTCATCTGCATTCTTCTTAATATGCTCATTATGCGTGGATTTTAATTTATTTTGCTTAACTGTGATCGATATTTAGGCAATGAAATCCCTTTTGCGGACTATGGTCTTGGTGAAGTTGATCCAGAGGTCCAAAAGATAGTCACAAAGGAGAAAGATAGACAATTCAGGAGCTTGGAACTTATTGCGTCCGAGAATTTCACGTCCCGAGCAGTTATGGAGACTGTTGGATCATGTCTTACCAACAAGTATTCTGAGGGACTACCTGGTAAAAGGTAATGAAGTATAAAAGATTAGTGTTTGTTACCCTCATTAGTGTTCTTGTTACTCAGCTGCTAGTTTTTATAGTTTTTCTGTTGTGTATCTCTCACAGATATTATGGTGGCAATGAGTACATTGATGAGTTAGAGACACTTTGCCAGAATCGAGCTTTGGCAACCTTCCGCTTAGATTCTACGAAATGGGGGGTCAATGTTCAACCGTTATCTGGTTCACCTGCAAATTTTGCTGTCTACACTGCAATACTTAGTCCTCATGATCGGATCATGGTAAAGAGCCTTTACACTCGTCACCTCAGCTTTTTCTGTGTGCTTAAGATATTCGATATAATGGCGTGTTTGATAAATTTAGGGTTTGGATTTACCTCATGGTGGTCATCTGTCACATGGGTTCATGACTGCTAAAAGGCGTGTATCGGCAACTTCAATATACTTTGAGTCCATGCCTTATCGACTTGATGAATCCACAGGTCCTGCATTTTCTTGTGACATGATCTTGCAACTACTTTTGTATGAGGCTTTTTTTCTGATATCCAAGTATTTGAACAGGCCTTGTTGACTATGATATGCTCGAGAAAACTGCTGCACTCTTCAGACCAAAGCTTATTATAGCAGGTGCTAGTGCATACAGCCGAGATTTTGACTACCCTCGCATGAGGAAGGTAGAAATACGACCTGATCCTTGAATATACCGTTCATGTTTCTATCTAATTCTGGCTTTCGGCAGCCATCTGATATTTCAATTCCCTCACAACTTGTTTGCATTTCTGAAGATCGCAGACTCAGTTGGTGCTTTTCTGATGATGGACATGGCTCACATCAGCGGGCTTGTGGCTGCTTCTGTGGTTGCTGACCCTTTCGAGTATTGTGATATTGTTACGACAACCACTCACAAGGTATGTGTGTTCTAGAATTGAAACATATTTTTCAATTGTATTTAGAAAAAATATGAGCTCCTAAATATAATTTTCCTTATTAGTCTTTGAGAGGTCCAAGAGGTGGCATGATCTTCTTCAGGAAGGATCCTGTTAATGGGGTTGAACTTGAATCTGCCATAAACAATGCTGTCTTCCCTGGTTTGCAGGTTGGGCTATTTACAATTGCTTCTAATTTCTCTTAGATGATTATTCCTCCGACGTGATTAGATTCCGATCTGTTTTTTGTATATTTCTAGGGTGGTCCTCATAACCACACAATTGGAGGTTTAGCAGTCTGCTTGAAACATGCACAATCACCGGAATTCAAAGCATACCAGAAAAGAGTACGCTTCTTTCACATCACAATTGAGTTCTTATGTAGTGGGATTTTTTTTTGTATTTAAACGTTTAACAATCTTCTTTTGCATGTTTAGGTTGTGTCTAACTGTAGGGCCCTAGCTAACCGATTGGTTGAACAAGGGTTTAAGCTGGTTTCTGGCGGCAGTGACAATCACCTTGTTCTGGTCGACCTTAGACCAATGGTAAGTTCTTAGAAACTCCATCATTGTACTCAAGCATTCAACATAAACCAAAGTATCAATCGGTACCTTTGATGTGGTTAGGGCATAGATGGTGCTCGTGTTGAGAAAATCTTAGACATGGCATCTATCACTCTCAACAAGAACTCTGTCCCTGGTGAGTTTCTGCTCTTATTCTGTGCCTGCCTTTGCCCATTTGAAGATGTTTTGTTGTTGTATCAGAAATCATTTGATTCCATAAGAATTGAGAAACTGAGAGTGTTGTTTGTGAAATATGAAACAGGGGACAAAAGTGCGTTAGTTCCAGGTGGAATAAGAATAGGAACTCCGGCGATGACGACAAGAGGACTCTCAGAGGAAGACTTTGTCACAGTCGCTGACTTCATAAAGGAAGGTGTGGAGATAACAATCGAAGCCAAAAAGGCTGTGACAGGAACAAAACTTCAAGAGTTCAACAAGTTTGTGACTTCTCCTGACTTCCCACTTAAAGAGAGAGTGGAGAGTCTTAAGAGTAGAGTCGAATCCTTCACCACTTGTTTTCCTATTCCTGGAGTTTAAGCTAATAACAGATACGACCTTGTTGTACTTTATTATCCACATTCTGTCTTTTACTGTTGCTTGCTTGTAACCCAAGTTTCAACTCTACATTTAAATCAAGAGAAAATCCAAAAGTGTTCAATAATAAATTATTTCTTATTTGCTTAAACGTCCTAATTCTGTCAAATTATTCACCGTTTTTGCTAATTTTATTTAATTTATTAACGTTATTTTTTCGATTTTAATTTAATAATTATTTGAAATTTGTTTTAGCTTAAAGAGAAGCTATATCGCAGGATGTGGCGGGTTAATATCACCCAATCTCTTTTTTAAGTCTGATGCTGCATTGTTGGTTTGCCCTTTCCTGAAATCTCTCTCTGTAAAGGAAAGAGAGAGAGATCCCTTTTAGAGAGTTTATCTGCCGTCGTTTCTTCGGCCACCGTATCTCACGCGATTTTTTCTTCCGGCGTGATTATTGCGGCGGCGGCCAGGGCCGTGTTTCGCTTTCTTCTTCTCCTTCAGGTGCAATTGTCTTATCTAACCTTCGTTCATGGTTTGTATCAGTGCGATTTACATAGAATTAAGGTTTAGTTTGATTCCAATTCTTCGTTTCTTTTGTTTGATGAGAAAACAACGAGAATTTGCTTTCTCGTGTTTGTTTTGTTTTTTTTTTTTTTTTAGACATTGTCATGCATTTTTGAATTGTCGTGGAAAATCGAACTTGTTATGCATCCGATTTGCGTTCTCATCGTGAGAGATGGATACATTGTTTGGATACTAATTGTTTGGAGAACTTTTGGCTTAGGTTTTTATAGCTTTTCATTAATCATCTATCTGATTTTGTTTTGCAATTTTATTTGCCTTGTATATGTTAGGCGCATGAATAGGAGAATCATTGATTAATTTTGAGCTTTGTGTATCGATTCACAGGCCTTCATTGGTATTGCTGATTCCTGAAGGTCAGCCATGGAGGAAGTTAAATTTCCTTTTGGGGGGATTATTAACGATTTTAAAGGAAGAAGAAAGTGTTACAAACAAGACTGGCTAGCTGCTTTCAATTCTGGTGTTAGGTACATTGTGTTCATGCTTATGCTAAGAACATTTCGCGTCCAAATACACTCTTTTGGTCCTGAATTTTCGGTTTTTCACTATCGAATTTAGGATACTGGCTCCAACTCTGTATATTTTCATCGCGTCTGCACTACCTGTGATTGCATTCGGCGAACAGTTAAGCAGAGAGACAGGTGAGATATTGAAAAGTATATCAGTATATTATTGATTTGTCGCTTCCTTCAAGAGAGCGTGTCTGAATTTAACTCATGCTCTTACTTTAGATCGAAGTCTTGGCATAACGGAGTCATTAGCTTCCACAGCCATTTGTGGTATTATCCATTCAATCTTTGGTGGACAGCCTCTGTTGATTGTAGGGGTTGCAGAACCTACAATTATAATGTATACGTATCTTCACAGCTTCTGCGAAAGCAGGCCTGAGTTGGGTCAGGAACTCTACTTAGCTTGGTCAGGATGGTATGTAGATTTCTGATTTGTTTTTTTGTTGTTGTTTTTGCTATATGATCTTTATTTTTTTTTACATAGGAATTCTTTGCTTTTTGTTTTCTGTTTCTTTTAACAGGGTCTGTGTGTGGACATCACTTTTGCTTGTCCTTCTTTCAATGTTAAATGCAGCCAACATCATTTCTAGGTTTACCAGAATTGCAGGAGAACTCTTTGGGATGCTTATAACCGTTCTTTTTATCCAGGAGGCTGTTAAGGTGCTGATGGGTAACTCCTGATACATTCATTTAAACAATTTTAAAACTTAAGACTTAAGAGGTGTTTGTTTTCTAATAACGCAGGGGCTGATTGGTGAGTTTCTTGTTCCAAAATCTGAAGATCCAAGACTGGAAGTGAATCAGTTTCAATGGCTGTACATTAATGGTCTGCTTGCCATCATATTTTCATTCGGTCTTCTTTACACTTCTCTGAAAAGCAGGAGGGCAAGATCATGGAGATATGGCTTTAGTACGTAAAAATTTGTCTTTTTAGCTATATATATAAAAATTGAAGGAATCATTGAAGAATAACTAGCTCGTTTTTGCAGGGTGGATGCGAGGTTTTATCGGGGATTATGGAACCCTCCTCATGCTGGTGTTGTGGAGCGCATTTTCATACATAGTTCCCAGAAGTCTTCCTGAAGGAGTTCCAAGGAGGCTACAAATGCCACTTCCTTGGGATTCCGAGTCCTTGTATCACTGGACAGTCGTCAAGGTACTACTACTAACGACCTTGTAAGTGTGACACTTCACAACAAAGAAAGACCAATAACGGTGTTGGAAAATCATTGCTCTTGGACAAAATTGCAGGATATGGGAAAGGTCCCGCCTCTTTACATCCTTGCTGCATTTATACCAGCAATCATGGTCGCAGGTCTTTACTTCTTTGATCATTGTGTATCTGCACAAATGGCTCAGCAGAAGGAGTTTAACCTCAAAAATCCGTCGGCTTATCACTATGATACATTTGTTTTGGCAATCACGGTATGGTTATTATGTTGGCTTGCAACTTCTGAGTTCTTTAGCTCTTTCATTCCTTATAGTTTCGCTACTAATTAATCTTAAGTTTTTGTAGACATTGATTTGTGGCCTACTTGGACTTCCTCCTTCGAACGGGGTCATTCCACAATCCCCTATGCACACAAAGAGTCTTGCAGTTCTTAAGAAGCAGGTTAGGAAAATAACATCCCCGATTGAATACCCCTTAATTTTCACTTGGTTTAAAAGTCTGAAACGCTTGAGAATCAATTACAGCAAATGCGAAAGAAAATGGTCCAAAAAGCGAAAGAATGCATGAAGGCAAAAGCAAGCAATTCAGAGATCTACGGGAGCATGCAAGATGTGTTTATAGAAATGGAGACATACCCTAAGGCACTAATTTACTCAATTCTCTTAGTCTTTTGCTACCACGAACTTAGTTTCTCATCAATCTTATCAAATTGAAACTTGTCAGGCTACTTCAGTGGTGAAAGAGCTAGAAAACTTGAAAGAAGCAGTGATGAATGCAGATGATGGAGAGGGAGACACAAAGGGGAAAAAGTTCGATCCAGAGGTACATATCGAAGACCATCTGCCTGTTAGAGTAAACGAGCAGAGAGTGAGCAATCTCTTGCAGTCAATCCTAGTTGGATTGTTGATATTAGCAGTACCAGTTCTCAAAATGATACCAACTTCACTTCTATGGGGCTACTTCACTTACATGGCAATTGATAGTCTCCCTGGGAATCAATTCTGGGAAAGACTTCTCTTACTATTCATCACTCCTGGTCGTCGATTCAAGTACTTAATCAATTACCTCTTCTTATATTACATGACAACCTCATTTTGAAAAAAATTCTGATTGAATTTGCTTTTCTTTGGGAGCAGAGTTCTTGAAGGCTTCCATGCATCATTTATACAAATAGTACCGTACAAGTCGATTGTTATGTTTACACTCTTCCAGCTTTTATATCTTTTGATATGTTACGGAGTTACATGGATACCTGTTGGAGGAATATTGTTCCCTTTGCCATTCTTCATCCTCATTGCTTTGAGACAATACGTCCTCCCAAAGCTTTTTGATCCATGTCATCTCGGAGTTTTGGATTCTTCAGAGTATGAAGAGATGGTTGGTGCACCACAACGAAACACCAACTTCGGTTTCAATGTAATAATCATATTGGTCTAATTCATTGAGTGTCATGGTTAAGTAGATTGTCTGATGTAAAAATCTTTGTTGAGAGCAGGGTGAAGAGACGCCTAGCGTTGTTGCGAACAGTGAAGAGGAGTTTTATGATGCAGAGATTCTGGATGAGATTACAACTAGTAGAGGTGAACTCAAACATAGAACCGTAAGTGTCAAAGAAGACAGATCCCAAGTGGTAAGTATATATATACATTACTGAAATCAATTCTTATAACTTTTTATTTGCACTTTTTTGACATTTTATTTGATTTGATTAAGGTATATCCGGAGAACAGTGGACATTCCTAAGTTTTGTTCTTTGGAAAATGATGATGATTTTTCATAGAAACCGCAGATGGTAAAAGGCAAATAGAAGAAGTAAGCAGATAAAGATGAGAGGAAGAGAAGATAGAGCTTCAAAGTTCTTAATTGTTTCGTCTAAGAAGCATTACTGGTTTCCTCACAGACTAGAGTATTCTTTCATTTCTGCCTTTAGAGCAATAAGAGGAAGTTTTGTACTTCTTTTTTTTTTGTTAGAAATAAAAGCAGGAAAATTGAAAATTTTACTCTAGGGTCCAACCTGAAAAAGAAAATCCATACCCGAACCGCCTAAATATCTCAACAGGTTCTAAATTTTTGGATTTGAAGAGCTAGTCCTGGACCGGAACTGAGAACGAAATAGGTATCCGAAAACTCGAATTTATGATATTTTAAATATATTCGGATATTTTTGAATATTTGAGTATTTAATTATGCTTTAAGTATTTTTTAATTATTTTTATAGTATTTTTAGGATATTTTTCGCTTATTCAGACAATTTTCGGTTTTTTAAATTTAGATCTAAACATGAATGGAACCAAACTGAAACAGTAACGGAGTTATATAGATACAAAAATTCTGGACCTGAAAGGTTTAAATCCAAAAGGACATTAACCGAACCCGTCCCCGGATGCCCATGCCTAGCTTTTCAGTTGTTGGTAATAAATCATTTATCAACAATTCAACACAATTAAATTTTCATTACTTATGCTTTTGGTTTTGTTTCTTGTGTGTTTATGTTAGACGTTAATTGTGGGTCACGGAACGGATTACTTCTACAAGTGAGCAAGTTGCATATTCACGTTCTTTTTTCTGTACACAAAATGGTTGACACAGAGAAGTCGTGAATCGATTATAATATTTCTTTTACATAATATAAAATCCCTTTGAATGAAATTGCTTGTTGATCAAGAAACCTTAAGAAGAAGGAGAAAATCACCATCTCTTATAAGTCCAATATCGTCGATTTCAGCTCCTTCTCTGGAAAGAATCTTTGTAGCTACGAATCCAAGCTTCTTCTCACCAACTTCAATTAACTCTTCAAGTGTATTCGGTAGCTTTACCATTTTACCTGAAGAGGAAGCCTCTGAACTGATTGTCACTCTCGCCGGATAAACTAAACTTACTCCTTCATTTCTTGTAGATGCTCCTCCTCCTCCATCACCTAATTAATCAATTAAAACAAAACAATTCATTACAATCCTGCAATACACTCTATAATAAACCATTTTGTTATGCCAAATCAAACCATAATCTCTACGATGTCAAACCATAAACGTTGTTTGTTAATTGTAAACGTGAACGCCAAAACAAATGGACTCAAAAGTACTTTTTGCATTTGCACGAAAGTATTTTATGGATACTGCAAAAAGATGTTTTTGAGATTCCGAAATTCCTTTGAAAGTCTTTTCTCGAAAGCAGAAATGCCAAAATTAGTGTTTTAAATAATTGCAATTTCATTTGAGGATGGAAAAGCAAGAGGCGTTTTACCTGTGTTTGCAGCCGACATGATACCAAAAAGCGAGTTCTCGAAATTGCTGAGCTTCCGCCTCTGAGAATCAGCCCGAACCAGAAGAGGCATTGATTCCCTCGAACGGTGGTGAGTCATTACAGGCTCGCTGCAATGCTTCATCAATGTTTTAAAATCTGGTGCACCGGGAATATCTTTTGATTTCTTCTCCACTGGTCTTTGATTATCGAACAAAGCCTTGATATCTTCATGTCCTTGATGTTCAGCAAGACCACGTGGTGTCCAACCGTAAACATCTGTCTTGTCCATATCAGCTCCTTGCTCTAGCAAGAATTTTACAATCTCCATGTTTCCTTCTGAGACTGCTCTGTGCAAAGCGGTGCTTCCGTCACTATCTGGGAGTGTGAGGTTTCCGCCGTATTTTAGAATGTCGTTGAGTGCATCTAAGCTGTTTTGTTCAACAGCTAAGCAAGAGAAATGGCCTACTGTATCGAGGCTTAGTATTGCACCGTTTTCTGATAAGAGTTTAGAAATTTCCTCATGTCTCCCAATGATTGCTTCCCATAATGGTACATTACCTTCTGAATCTGCATAAGGATTTCAGCGATTATTGGACCATTACCGGATTACATAGGTGAAGTGGACTCATGAAACTTGAAATATACCTTTAATGTTAGGATCTGCTCCGTGCTCGAGAAGTAATACAACACAATATTGATTTCCTTTTGATGCTGCTATATGCTGAGATATATATAACACAAAGAGAAATAAAGAATAAGCATTTTGGAAGTTTTTGGCCTGAGGAATGATATGATAAGTATGTTTTATATATAGAGAGAGATTTTGGGGCTGACCAGCGCGGTTCTATCATTCCTATCCGTTTCATTAGGGTTTGAGCCTCGTTTCAGTAACTGATGCAATAGTAAATCGTCTCCTCTGGCTGCTGCAAAACATAAGCTGAGAGGTAAGTCCATTTTCCCTTGAGCCAACATGAGTTCTGTGTCAGCCAAAATGCCTTTCATCACAGGATCTTCTGACTCTTGCAGATGCTGCAATAGACGATAATATATATCAAATGAGACAAATTAACAATGCTGCTAAAATTGTGTAATACAGTGGATTTATAAGAAAGGAGCTCAGGACAAACCTGAAGAAGATTATTCATGATTATTGCCCCGTCGCCAACGTTTGCCTGAACAAGATTTAAGAATGTTGTACGGTTCAGACGAAGCAATTGACTCAATCGCTTCGTACGAACTGTAAACAACTGTGGCCTGTAACATAGAACCCCAACTTCACCAAAAACATGACCTGTCTGTGCTTCACCAACAACCTGCAGTGGATATAAAAATCACAATTTAGAAATTCCCGACTAAAATGGGGAATAGCAATGCGGATTTTACCTGCTCCACTCCATTGACACGTGTAATGATGTCCTGCGGTATATAGTAGAAATGTCAACTAATAAGGAAAAGAAGAGTACAAGTATTATAGTTTTAGCTTATATAACCAAAAACAACTTACGACAGCTCCTGTGACCATTATGTAAAAGTCTGTTGGTGCTTCATTTCGCAAAATCACGTCTTCTTTGGGAGGGAAATACTCGGCCTTCATCTCAGAGACCTACGTAATGTCAGAAGGTTACAAGTGTTTTTCATCAAAGAAAGACAGACAAGTGTGAATATTACAAACGTACCAGTTGAAAAAGAAGATCATTGGATACTCCATGGAACAAATAAATTTTGTCAACAACTTCATAGAATAGATAATGTGATATGCTGGAACGAATAGCTTTGGGAAGCGAATCGATAATTTCTTGCTGCCTTAGGCCTTCTGAATCGGTTCTGTATCTTAAAGACAAATGAGCTACCATCTGTTCTTGTAAACCGACTGGAAGATTGTTCCTCTGAGCAAATGCTGAAGCGGCTTGGATGGTATCTCTCTGAAATAATGGAAATGAATAGGATATATTAGAAAATACTATAACGACTTTAGCAGGAAGATAAGAAAATAGCTAGTGTGTCTGACTTGTACATATGAAATGAGAAATGAGCAATTAATCAAACCATAACAGAAAACTTACAAAGTTTCTGGTGCGACTGGTAACATGAACCACCAAATTGGTCATATTACCAATTATATAAGCTAGCAATCCAAGATTAAAGATCATATAGAAGAGAATGAAGGCCCTCTCTCTTGCATTATTACCATGTATATCACCATAACCTGTTGTTGAGAAGGTTGTTATGGACCAATACATTGCTGTGATATACTGGATAAGTAAAGACATCTTTGTCCAATTTTCCTCCGCAAGTGCCATAAATGTCTGCGAAGGTTCTGGGTAATGTGCAGCAATAGAATAGCAGAAACAGGCACCACAATGAACCACAAAGAGAGCAACCTACATAACAATCATCAATGTCTTAAGCTAACAGCAAAGGACAAAAATGTATATTAATGTCAAATCGTGTACAAATAGTTACTAACGAGGAGAAGCTTCGTGCATCGAATCCAGAAGTAGCTGTATCTCCGATCTTTCTCCAATCTGAAAGTTTTAATACAAGGCAACTAAGAAATACTAGTACAAAGAAGAGAAGAGAAGAGCTTATAATTTGTCTAATCAAAATCAGAGAAGCATTGTAGTATCTGCATCTTAGAAATCTGTACGCATATAAAAATTAAAACTCACCTGGAAAAACATTTACTGACCCTGCGCAAACGCCATAGACGTAGCATACTGAAAATTCCATATCCTTGAATAGTGTTATGCAATAAGCTGGCAAAAAGTTCATAAGGAACCGTAGATACCACATCAAAAATCAACCATGTCGAGGCATATTTCCAAGCTATTCTTTTGGGATCATCTACTAGGAGATAAGTTGCCTTGTCCAAGAAGGCAACAAAGAATGTCAGAACGATATCGACTGCAAAAAATCCATTCACGACGTTATCGATAATACTGAGAGGCTCTTTTGGTGTTCGCAGGAATCCAAACTCAAAAGGCGATGCCCACGCTGTGTAGAGCACCAAAATTACAAGCAACCAATCCCACACTCTGAAAATATATCAACATCATGCAACTCATCATTAGTGATATATATCACAGACATAATTACATAATGATAATGTAATTCAAGGATTAGGGGAAACAGAGAAAAATAAACACAACGGATCTCCGCAGAATTTTCACAAAATAAAGTTTAATGGTGAAGCAAACATACTTACACTACTCAATCAATAGCTAAAACTATGAGATTATTGAATTAGATGTCCCTTCAACACGAGCAATTCATCGAACAGTGTACATTCATACAAACTCCGAAACAGTTTCACAGTTTTTGAAGAGCATTAACATCATTATCAACTTCAGTAAGTAAAAATCGAATATATATAACATACATATCTCCAGGAATTTTAAACGAAGAGAAGTGAAAATAGTTTCGAGAAGACATGCATCAACGATTCTAATCAATCGTAAAATCTCAATACAGAGAGAAAACCAAAAACAGTTAGCGAAAACCGTCGTACCTGTAACGAGGATCAAACGGAGAGACGACGAAGTAACGGAGCTTAACATGGCGGCTAGAACGAGCGGTGGCTCCGACTCCTAAAGGAGGAAGAAGACTTTTACTAAAACTATAATGACTCATTGTAGCTTCCATAGATCTACGCTCAACAGCCACATCTTCCCCCTCCCTAATTTCTTCACCATCATGCTTCTCCGGCCAAAACCAAACCCTCCTCTTCTTCCTCTCCATACAAATCGGATTCAACTCTCTGATTAGGTTTTGAAGAACCCTCTCGATGATTTAATTCGGTTATCGACGTTATTGTGATTTTGTTAAGAGAAGAAGCATTATACACACATAAGAGCTTTGATATACGCCCGAATTTGTTACTCCTAAACTTGGTGTGTGCGTGTGTATCACCTTTTCAGGTTTTTTCCCCTTTTTTGTTTATTTACTATTTTACCCCTCTGATTTCCCTCCTTCAAATCTTATTCGCCGCATAATATATCAATTTTTTCCATATCTTAGATTTTTTTGCTTTATTATTTACGCGTCAAATTAGTTTTTACGATTTTTTTCCTTTTATTTGGTTAACATTAATGAATCTTTAGTGTTATTATTAAATTTTAACATTTTGGTGTTCCATATATAAATATATTCGTATTCAAAAATGGTAAATAATAGCTTCAAAAGGAACAAAAAAAATATATAAAATACGGTACAGATATCATGTACCAAATTATATATGGCTTAAAGATTATGATAATCATAGTGTATTATACATATTTGAATTTTGGGAAGTTATAAGTATAATTGTCAATAAAAGAAGTCTTTTGGAGAGTCATAAATGAAAATTTTCTCCTAGACGAAGACTTGATAGAATAGCTTAGTCAAAATGTTCTTTTGGTCGTTTTGGATATTCGAGTCTATAAGAAGCATTTAAAATCAAGATTTTATACATTTTTCATTCATTGCATATACTAAAATTTATTACATAAGATTCTTTTCCTCGTAAATATTAGAATTTCCATTTGTATACATTGATCCCTTTCTACACAATTTTTTTTTCAAAACTTATGTAAAAGACTTGGACTATTTCAAGTGTTGAGAGAACACTTCGGATCCACCCTTTACTACTTAACCACAACACTTTGGACTTCATACAAAATTTTATATTAAAAAAAAATCTTGACAGGTACAAAAAACGCCTATATAAATACGGATTTTTTAAAAAATCAATCTGTTTTGGATAGGTAAAGATCTGAAGAAAAAACCCAATTTTAAGGAAGTGAGTGGAAGTAATAGCCGTTAAGACAATTGTACAAACGTGAAAGAGATGCGCAAGAACAAAAGGCTTCTACGTAATTAGTAGCATTTTCTCTTGATTTCAATGCAGGCAAGTTTGACAAATACAAGCCAAAATTAATGTGTTTTAAGTTTTGCGAGAGGAGCAAGTTAGTGTTTATTATCACATAGTTTTGGAACTGAGATAAATAGTTTTGGTCAACATGTTTGACCTTGACTTGATGATTGTGATGTTGATTGTTTTGGGGTTTACAATATAGGATTATGAGATGGGTACAAGTTTCATGTTGTCGTGCGATTTGTCGTCGTGGGCCTTTGGGCTGTTTGGTTTTATGCTTTTTATTCGTGTGATGTTTTTAATTATTGTTTCGTCGTAGTTGCTTAATTGATAGAGCAGAAATGCGTATACTATACAATTGTTCATGTATGTGTTGAGATAAGTATAAATATCCACCACCAGTAGATGATAATGTGATATTTTAATTCACTTTTTGCTTGTTTTGTTTATTTTTGCTTTTCTTAAAGATATTCACGTTTTCATTTGCCAAATAAAGAAAGATTTTTAGTGATTCTTGTAAAACCGTGTTGACTCTAACAATAATCAAATAAGAATTCCTTTTCCAAACAAGTAGATCGAAAATATCTTATCTATAATTTAAAATTTAGCTATATAATTTTTTTGAAGTTTAATTTTAGTAAGAAGATTATAGATGTAAACTGGTCTGATTGGTAAACTTTTTGAAAATGATTGAACGTTTAAAACAAAAATCATTTAAAAATGAGCGACTAGAAATAATGATTGGAAAAACAATTTGTAACAAAGGTTGATTAGTCCTAGGCATTTAGGTATTTGGGTATTCGGATATTTCAGATACTCAAATATTTCCGTTTGGGTATCGGGTAATACTCGAACCTGACTCGAAACTTATGAGGACTCTATACCAAAATTTGACGGTTACTTTTGCTTATAGCCGAATCAGATCCAAACCCAAAATTTCGATCGGTTTTGGGTTGGTTTTTTAGGTCCGAGTAAAATGCTTAGAACTAATTAACACAATAGTTAAATAATATAAAAGTCACTGATGTTAAACGAAATACTTATTGATAGCAAATAGACATATGGTTTGTAAAGGACTACCAAGCATAGCCTTAAGATAATATCTTTTGTTACTAAGCAGGCAAAACTTATTTATTTTAATTAATCCAAAATACCCTTAAGTATATTATAATGGTCCAAGAAATTACCTTCACTAAGAGCATCCTCATCGAAGGAATTCCTCTAGGGGTTCTTAAAAAAAAAATATTAAACTTTCTTTAGAAAAAAAAATGATCAATCGTGGGCCGCCACGTGTTGTGGGGCCCACAAAATAGTTGCTGAACTCGGCTCTTTGTTAGGAGTCTGCAAGAGGCAGTTCTAAATTTTAATAATATTTAAATTTGGTTTTTTTGGTTTTTGTGTTAAAAACCCTCCATTGAACCTTCAATGGAAATGCTCTAAAACACACACAAAATCATACAATGACATACTTTCATGCAAAATCTCAAAACCGAAACTCATTTCTCTTTATTTCCATCTACCTAACTTATCCGAATACATACATCTAAATTAACAATCACACAACCGCAACTGCAGCCGGACGATCCATTCCGCGACCAAAAAGACCATATTGCAACATAGAAACTCTCTGTTTTGCTTCCGGAAACCTATCCTCCTCCGTCTCTGAAACCATTGTCATAGATTTTCTCTCGCATGTGCCAAGCCACTTAGCTTGCATGTACTTCTGTTTTCTCCATGGTCCCATATGCATCTTCTTGTCTTTCATACACTTCTTCGCTGCAGTGCATAATATCTTTATCAATGACTTTAGCCTCTCTGTCTTTCCGACGTAAACTTCCGGTAACATTCCGATGAGTCTTTTGTAATCTTCGCCGGATTTCGCCATCTCAAACTCCGCCCTAAAACATAGCTCGATTATTACCCGAATTTCTCCTTTCTTTGAATTTGAATTGTCCATGATCTCCATATATTCATGCTCACCTATAGATTTAGAAAAAAAATAATCATCAAACTTAGTCCAAACTCTTATAACTAGATCAATTATATCGACAAAATCTGATCTATAATCCAATATAGACATTTAACCACTTGACTAAATACATTTTCTCGAGTAAATTATTACCTGCAGGGATCTCATGAGAGCTTCTCCACTTGGATTTAACAATAACACAATCATAGCCACTATCTCGGAGACGGCGAGATACTTCGCCGCGTAAACAGCTACGGCAACCACCAGTGACCGGTCTACGACAGAAACATTGTAAACCATTTGATCTTACTTCTTTTAAAGCTTGTTTTGTTGCTTGTCTTATCTTCGTCTCAATTGAACTTGTCCTATACAGTGTCGCCTACACGTTTTAAGACAAAAATGAGACCCCACAAAAACAAAACTAAAACATTCATTAATTGTTTTAGAATTAATTTATATAATTACCTGAAGAAATTGTTCTTGTTCTTGCCAAAATGCTTTGTTCTCTTCTGAATTACAAATGGAGTCATTTTCAGCATCGGTTTCATCGCCGGCGATGAAGTTACCGGAATCAGAGTAATCTTCCGGTGACTGGTTTCCTTCATCGAGAAAACCAAATAAAACATCGTCTGAGCTAGCCATACCGTCGAGAAATTTCATTATATCATCAGAATTTTGCCGATCCATAAGTTTAAGGAGGCTTTATAGAGAGAGAGAAGAAGAAAATTGTTTTTTTTCTTCTCTTAATTAATTTTTTGTTTTTGATTTGAATAAAAATAGGAATTAAAGGGAAGATATATATAGTGAGGAAAATGAAAGCAAGGTGGGACCAATGGATAAGTATCGGGACCCACAAAAGAGAGAAAAGGGACCCACCTGGAGGTTGGGAGAAACAGATACAAGGCGCCGCGAAGAAGTGTGTTTGAGTTTGGAAGTAGATGACGTGTCATGATATGATAGGATGCTGAGTCAGATCTGATGGTTTTTTAAGACAGCTAGTTCTGATGTCAGCTTAGCCAATCACGAGAATTTCGCACCACAGATTCGGATATACTTGATGCTATAATAAAAGCCGTTTCAATTATTTTTTTAGTAAAAGGAAAATTGTACAATTATTGTTTTTTTTGTTTAGTTAAATTAGTACACTCTATTTATCATTTTTAACAATTAGTTTTCTCCTTTTTTTTAACTTGAAATTTGTATATGGCAATCAGTAAACGCGTTTAGTTAAACAAAAGCCGGCTTTGTTTAAGAAATTAAGCTACTAGCTAATTATTAGAATTTTGGACCACATTTTAAAAAACTGAATGTANTGATCCTAATGGTGGTTAGGATCACGCCGGATCACACTCAAGCTGTATAGGACGAAACCCCGGCGCCTTTGTTGAACTGGAAGTTGAAAAGGCGCGTCTCAGGGATTTTTGGAATTGAAATTCTTGTGGCTATGGATGTCGTAAAGCAAAGCCACGGTGAGGATAGACCCAAGGTAACACGGCGAAGCTGGTGG
>OVBA01002209.1:0-36247 GCA_900406435.1 Lepidium aucheri | reverse complement strand
ACAAAATCAACCCTAAATCCATAAAAATTCGGCCATTTTTCCCTTTGGCCCCTTAGGCTTTTCAAGCCCTCTAAGCACTCAACATTTCCTGCCCAAACCAAACCAAATTCGTGTCCAAACCAAACCAATCACATCGAACCGAAAATCCTCAACCGATCCGATCATGTTTTGTCCGAACCGGCCGGTGCTTGTGAACCACGCAGATCGCGCGATCTGTTATGACCGAACTGGTCCGTTCCGACAAGGCTGTCGGATCCGACCAGTCCTGTCTGATCCGACCGAGCTGTCCGATCCGACCGTTCCTGTCCGATCCGACCGTTCCTGTCCGATCTGACCAGACTTGTCCGATCTGACTAGACTGTCCGATCCGACCAGACTTGTCCGATCAGACCAGACTGTCCGATCCGACCGGTTCTGTCCTATCCGACCAGATTAGTCCGAAAATCATTTTTGACCCAAAATCTCTTCCTTAGCTCGTTTTTCATGGTTTTTCATGCTCTTTCTCATTTCTTGGGTTTCCAATGCCCATTCTCAACTCTTCTAAACCAAATGTCCAAGTTTGGTTCGTCCCTTTACACCATATTCACATTTCACACCTCGGGTTTAAGGATTTAACAAGTGTAGGTATTACACCTAGACTATAAAAAGCTTAACAAAAACTTATAAACTGAACCCATTAAAAAACTTACAACAAAGAAGAGACTTCAGATTGAGCTTCAAAGACAAATTTATTCAGCTGAGTAGATCTTGGTTTAATATTCAATTCCCTATTTGATTCTAAACCATGAACATTAAACCAATCGCAGTAGAACCCTCTCTATTGACCAGAGACACTGCTACCTTGCTTCAGACTTGAAGTCTTCATGTTGATTTCGAATCTTCACAATACATAGAAAAAATTCATTTGATCTTGACTATAATTATTCAGATGGATTTGACACTAAAATAATCAAGTAATTTTACGAGGTCAAACTTTATAATAAGATAAGTAATTTGCAAGATAAAATTTATATAATAAGATAACGATAAAGACCGTTTTCACATTCATGTTGTGTAATTAGATGAGAGTACTAACAAATGTAGAAGAATTATTTTCTTCAGAATTTCATTATCACTAATTCACTATACTCTAAAAGTTTAGAATCCAGGGAAATGAAACTGTTTGTGTTACGGATAACGTAAATTCTAATTTGTACGGACGCTTTTGGATATTGGAGTGATCCAATCATGTGGGCCGAAAATAGGTCCATTTAACTGCATAGCTAACCATTTTGATACCTTATTAAATCGAAATTCAGTACTGAGATTTGGAAGAATGACAAAAGGAGAAAATATTGTATTTTATGAAATACGTAACCTTCGAAGACTGAGAGGTTTTATTATTAGCCAAAGTAAAGACTGGCCGCACTTGTCCTCTCACAAATCTCACATAGTCTCCAACGAAACTTCGCCCGTATTGGCTTTCGCGAACTCAACCAAGAAAGGCTCATTGCTTAATGCCAAACGCCGAACACCGTTTTCATCCACGAATGTCCCGATATTACTGCATTTTGGACCGTCATATTCGCTATATTGAGGACAGAACACAAACTTGTAAGCCTTCAAATCTCGATCTTGAAGAAACTCTTCAGTGAGTCTTGTTCTGGTTTAGGACCAGCCTCCACGAAGTACTGCTTCCTCTTCTTGTCAAATTCACCGACCCGCCAGTACGTTGACTGGAAGCAGATTGTGGCTTCGATGACTACTTCGATATTGAGGTTCTCTGATTCGGGAACAAACGCAACTCTGGACCTCCAGTTTGAGAATTTGACAGGAATGCCACAATAGATTGTGAGGGGGTGTTGCGCGATATCAAAAGAACATAGGTTGCCATTGCGGCTTACTAGATCTTGACCACCGCCGCGGTCAAGGAGGAAGGGAAGAACGTAGTAACTGTCACCGAATATGGGGTTTCCGTTCATGTCGAGGACTGCACCACAAGAATTTGCGGCTAGAACCGCAGTGAAGGCAAGAACGAAATAAAACTTAGGATTCATGATTTTGGTATTCGTAGTTTTTGTGATGATTAGAGCATGTTTAAGGGTAAGACTTTTATTTGAATATCTTATCAATTAAAATTTAATATTTTAATATAATATATATTTTTAAGTAAATTTCAATTCTAAAAAATTATATGAGCTAATGAAAAGAACCATGTATCAAGAGTTTCTTATTATTTAAGAGATGGTCTCTTAAATCTCTTCCGTAAGAGATCCATTACATTCCCTCTCTCCCCATTAAACATACCCTTAGTGGTTTTGTTTCCTTAACACCGAATTATATTATCATCAAATCAAGATTACATAACAAAATATCAGAAAAGCAAATTAAAGAAATAAAACAGCTAGTCGGAAGTAAATCCGTCACAAAAGATGGTTCAGAAGATTAAACTTCAAACTTAAGCTAATATTGTTCAACAAAAGATTAAAAGAGGCTACTTAATCCTTAAGAAAGATAAACCTAAAAAAATTGGAGATGACTTGACCGCTACGGAACCATCGAAATTGCGAATGCGTTACAATGATCGCGGTGTCTTGCTTGTGGTTGCTTCCTCATGATCTGGATATCGTTTCCGCTTGGTCTCTCTGTTGATGAAAACCTCAACGTCTTGTTGTGAAGCGGATGTTGCTAGGTCGAGCTCAAACATGGCTGAGTAGTGGTCGAGATGACCATTTTGTGCAATGATCGCTCTTATGGTCTCAGAGAGAGTAGTAAGTCTAACCGTTCTGTGTGAAATGGGTTGCATCCGATCTTCTGATGTGAGAACTCTTGTGGACTCATAAGTACCTTCTATATCCTCCATTTCAAGATGAGAGATTGGAGTTGCGGTTTCTTCTTGAGATTGAGAGCTTGGTGGTGAGTGAGCTAGAAAGTCAGAGAGAGTAGGGATGTAGGTACATACCGCAGCTTCATGTGTGAGTTTTTGGCATGTGATGCAGAAGTTTGTAAGACCCTCATACTGGAAGAAGACTTGAGCTTGGTCTCCATTTTGCATGTGGATTGGTTTGTAGAACTTAAGTCGATCGTATGCATTGATATTAACTCTTGCTCTGATTAAGCCGGCTCTTGTGAGCGAGTAGTTTTGCACATCAACTTCAAGGACTTCTCCAAGGGTTCGTGCTATGAGACATGTAGTCAATGGAGTAGAGTAATGGAGAGGCAAATCATTGATTTGGATCCACATCGCCACCATGGTAAGGAAGTCGGGAGGAGGGTAAGCTTCCCATCGTTGTAAAAGCACGAGCCATCCATTGAACTTGATCGGCTATAGACTAAGGATCGAGATAAGATCTGAGTCATATGAAAAGAGAAACTGGACATACCTTCCCTCTAGTACTCTCCTTGTGACGCTTGTATCCATCTTCCATTGTTTGGGAAGTTAAGTAGCCATCTCCAGAAGATTTTGCCTTGCCGGGTCGATTGGTTTGGCCACAAGGCTTTGCCAACTAAGTTCCAAAGCATTACAATATGTGTAGTTTGGAAGGTAAACAGCCTCATCACTTCTTCCCATATGGAATTGTGAAGCCGCCATCCAAAAGTTATCCGCCATACTAGGAGTAGAGAAAAGTGAGTGGAGAGAAAGTAGAAAGTTAAGAGTGAAAAGGTTAGTTGTGTTGTGTTGCGGATGAGTCCTCCATATATAAGCTGAGTTTGAGATCTCAACATCATCATATCTGATTACCAAGTGGCATTGCTGTGGAGTCTTCTCTCTCCTGCACAAGAATTGAGACTGTGCATGTTGAGCATGGAGATTGAAGCGCCGCCTTCCCCTAGCTGAAATCTTTAGGCGAGATTGTGTTCACTTTCTTCTAATTGGTGCATTGTCATGATGTAGCCACGTGTTGAGGGAAGAAGAAGTATGTGTTGTGGGAATCGAGAGCTCATCATTACTTGTCTTTAGCTTTACTACATGCGGAAGATGGATAGGTGGGATTGGTTGTGAGTATTGAGGTGGAGTGAGGCGTGGGTGAGAAGGAAATAAGGTTGAGTGTGTGGGAAGAATAAAAGACGAGAGGTTTATTGAACCATGGACCAAGACCCAATTTATTAGAGTTTAAATGCAACATCATTGGACTTTAAATGAATGAGTAAATGGCTTATCATTAGAATTTATAAGATGATTATATGTTTATGTTATCAGATTAAATGATCTTTATTAATATGAGGAGGGAGAATGAGGGATGATATGGCTTTGATGGGAAAGTGGTTATTGTTGAGGGTGTTCTAGAAAAATTTTCTAGGTATATATATATATATATATATAGAAGGTAGTAGTTTAAGCGGTTGAAATTTAGAGAAAGATGAAGGAGATAATCAAAATATAAATGGTTGTTGAAAGTTACGTACGTGCAAAGGTGTAGATGGGTAGTTATAGGTATGTGTTGGAAGTCACTTACTTGGGAGAGAAGTAAAGAGACTTAAGAAATAAGCCATCGAGGTATGTCTGTGCTGATATAGTCCGTGAAGCATGATTTAACGACCACACTGCGGGCAATCCGGTGCGTTAGAGCAGTTTGGTGAGTCCTGTCTAGATAAAAATGGCAATGCTTTAACTGATGTTGTAGCTCTTTAGTTTTTTGGAGTTTGTAAGTGTGTCAAGGCCATTGTTCTGGAGCTGAAAGAGCCTAGAGAAGATCCTGGTTTTGTATATAGACTGTGACGGAATCAATGTGTAGAACATGTAGACATTATAAAACCCATTGTAGTCCATTAAGCTGCAAATCAATGTTTGTGTTGGCTGCCTGTATCGTGTGCCTAGCATGCATGAATTTGTGTTCATGGTTGTCTTTAATAATCCATGCACTTCCATGTAAGTCTAGATTCTTGTTCCAATGAGTGGCCCACCAGAGTACATATCTACTGTTCAGATTAGAAGTAGAGGACGTCATTGTTTGATTTACTTGAGCCATGGTGTGTTGCTTGTTTTGGTCCCTTTGTATTTGGTACCATAATTTAGCCTCATTTAAGCAATCTTGAACTAAAAAGGAGATGTCGTTTTGTGTCTCTTGGAAAATTATTGTGTTCCTGTTTTTCCAAAATTTCCCAAAGAATCCAGGGAAAAGCAAGTTGAATTTCCTCTGGTATCCTCCGATTACTGCTAACTTTAAGTAGGTGTCCAAAGTTGAGGTTTAAATCGGAGTCGTGGAAACCTTGTTGTGGCATTGGAAAATGGGATAGTCTCCAGAATTGTTTGGCCGGGTGACATTGAAATAACATGTGGTTGATGGTCTCCAAATGTGTCTCACAAATTTTACAAAGTCCTGATGGTGTTATTGAATGATGAGCCCGTAAAGAGTTGACCGCTAGTGCATTAGATAGAACCTTCCACATGAAAATTTTAATTTTGTTTGGAGCATGCAGTTTCCAAATTTGTTGTTTAAGCTGTGTGGTTTGTGAAACTCTCCTAGTCGGGTGAAAAATTCCCATGTCATTAATATGACTGCACAGCCAATATCCACTCTTTATTGTGTAATTCCCTGAATTATTGAAACTCCATATCCATTTGTCTTCTAATCCTCGAGTTATTTGAATCGAAGTTATAACGGGGATTTCACTATGATGAAAAGTTGAGTGGAGGATTGCAATGTTCCAACCATTTGAATGAAGTAGATCAGAGACTTTAAGGTTGACATTATAGAGCGAGATTCGACTAAGTGGTCTTCTTGGTCTGGTGTCCATTATCCACATGTCTAGCCAAACAAAAGTATTGTGCTAATTACCAATTTGTTAGATAAGTCCTTGCTTGAGAAGCCATTTGCCATGTTGAATGCTTCTCCATCCATAAGATGGTTTTGGTCCACAGTTGCTTTCAAGAAAGCTAGAGGTTTAGTAGTATTTGGATTTATATGTGCGAGCAAAAAGAGAGTTGGGGTTATGTAATAGTCGCCATGCTTGTTTACCTCGCAAATCCTGATTAAATTGTTCAAAATCTCTGAAACCCAGTCCTCCATCTTCTTTCCTTGACCATATTTGTTCCCACACTATCCAAGGTATTTTTTTCCTTGTTCATTATTCCACCAGTAGTTCCTTACTAGACTTGTTAAGTGGTGACATTGATTCTTTGTTAGGTTGAAGCAGGACATAGTGTAGATAGGGAGAGCCATGGCCACTGTTTTTATTAGTATTTCCTTTCCACCACTCGATAAGGTTTTATTGAACCAATTATCCGTCTTTTAAGTTAAACTTTCTGTGATGAATTGGAATATTTCCTTTTTTCTGGCTGGTGGGATTGGGAATACCTAGATATTTTTCCATACCCTGAGTTCGAGGATATGTTCAGAATTTGAGAGATCTGCGTAGTGATTTCAGATGTGGTGGATCCAAATGATATAGTAGATTTGTCATAGTTGATGATCTGTCCAAATGCAGCTGAGTAGCCGTGTAGTGTATCTCTGAGGGTTAAGGCCTCATTGACAGTAGCACGACAAATGAAGAGACTGTCATCCGCATATAACAAATGGTTAATTTTTGGTCCATTCCTGTGAAGCTGGATACCGGTGAGGTGTTCTGATGAGTTTAAATGGTTTAGTGTGGTGGTGAGCGCTTCTGTACATAGTATATAGATGTACAGGGAAATAGGGTCCTCTTCTGCGAGGTTGTAGAAATCCATGCGCTTGTCCATTGATTAGGACTGAATATGATACAGATGTTATACAAAACATTATCAGTTGCACCCATTCCCGGTGAAAACCTAGTCTTAGTAGCACTGTACGGATGAATCCCATTCGAGTCTATCATAAGCTTTTGAAATATCTGTTTTGATCAACATGAACTCACAGTTTCTTTTAGTCCCTACTTTAATGGAATGCATGATCTCATGAGCAATGAGGATATTATCATTGATAAGTTTACCCGGTGTGAAAGCTCCTTGTGTGTCTGAAATGATCTGATTCAGTAGCGGTTGTAATCTCAAGTATTGTTCTTCACGTTGTGCCTGATGAGTAATCTCTAGTTTAATTTGTGATATTCTTCCTAGATTTGGGTTTGTCTTGGTGATTTCCTGCTGTAGTTGGCTGCGAACTGTAGAGAGAGCTAATGCAGAGTTTGCAAATTTTCCTTTTTTCCATAGGATTATTCCTTTCTTGCATTGATTTATTCGGTCCGAGAGTGAATGGTCTCTGATTCCTGTAGGTGCTGTCCAGCATAAGTTGATTAAAGTGGAAAAATTAGACTGGTGGATCCACCGTTTATCAAAAAATAATCTCTTCTAAAAAGAGAATTCGTGTGCTACAAAAGTCGTGAGGATCGGTCTGTGGTCAGATCCCAGTAATTCCATATATTGTGTATGTGTCTTTGGGAAAAATCTACGAAGTTGTTCATTTCCATATGCTTTATCCAGACGGATTTGGATCCATTGGTTATTACAAACCCCCATCCAAGAAAACTGAGGCCCTGAGCTTTTGAATTCTTGCATGTTACATTCTAATAATATATGTTTAAAGTTTTCCATAGTCCTTGTTTGTGTGGGTAGACCTCCGCATTTTTCCGCATTACTCTGGATCTCGTTGAAGTCTTCCATCAAAATCGATGTTGTAGTCCTACAACTATTAATATTTTGGATATTTTCCCAAACCCTTCTGCAGAGGTGTGGGATAGGGTGTCCATAGATAAAAGATATGTGAATCCTATGCATGCTATTTCTTAAATTTGTGTCAATAATTTTAGCATCCCCATATAATACATCGAGGTCTTCTTTAAACTTCCAAAAAATGGCCAGACCTCCATTAAGGCCTACTAGGTTAATGATGTGAAAATTCTGATAACCTAACCAATGCATTATCTTAAGGACATGGTCTTGTGAGTTTTTTGTTTCCATGAGGAATAGATCGTCAGGGAATAAGGTTTTCCTTATTTCCTTAAGACGTTGAACTGTCTAGGTATTCCTCAATCCTTGACGGTTCCAACTGAGTATACTCATGGATTTTCGGGTGACTTAGGGAAAGTCACCATACCTTCTGAGAGTTCATTGCTTGTTGGAGCGATTGGTCCCGCCTCATCCTGGATCTTTCTTTTCTTTGTTTTATTGATGTCAAGGTTAGTAGTTGTTGAATCGTCCACTGCCTGGTAATTGTGTTGTGTTAGGGTCTCTTGTGGTGCGGGCAGAGGGCTTGTTCTTTTTGAGTGGTAGGTATGCTTGAGTTTGGGATTTTGTTTTGTTTTGGGTGTGGCTCTAACAATGGAGGGGTAGCCTGAATGGTTTCACTCCCTAAGTTAGAAGTTGTGGAATCAAGTAGTCCCAGGCAGAAGGAGGGGGAACATTGGATGATCCTAGGAGTGCTCCTTGTATTGTGTTTTTGTGCATCTTATAGTTTTTAGCATCCTTGTCAGCTTTGGATGTTGAAGCTCCCACATTAGGGGAAGTTAGCTGTTTGTTTGAAAATGTGGGAACAACATCATGTTTTCCAAGGCTTTCCTGGCTTTTGCAAACATTCTCTTCTGGTATGTGCATGTTGATGCTTGTCATTTCTTGCTGATTTGGCAAGGGGTTGGTTGTTTGTTCAGCCCCTTCTGGACTCCTTGCATCCTCGTGAGATGGTGATGATGGAGGTGGTGAAGCTAACCAGGGACAACGTGCTTTATCATGTGTAAGCGGAAAGCAATAGTGGCATGATTTCCTAACCCTCTCATATTCAAAGCGAATGTTAATCACTTTGCCATCAGGGAATCGGAAAGACCGAGATGGTTTGAGTGGACCATCTAGATCATATTTGACTTTGATACGGATATATGCATGCAGCTTGGTTCTATTGTCATCGTGATCAATTTCTAGCACTTCTCCAATTGTTGATCCCACCACTCTAAATAGATCGGTGGTGTGGTGGATTGAAGGAATATTAAACATTCTTACCCACATTGGAACTGTCAAGATGTGGTAGTTATCAAGCATAGATCCTTTACGTTCTACTACTAAACCCCAACCATCAAAATTCCAAAATCCTTGATCTATGATTGGTTGTAGTTCTTCTTCTGACGGAAATTTAAATTGGAAGTGATCGTTGGATAGAACTGTTTTAATGATCTTTGCATGTGTGCGCCAGATTCGAGGCATGGTTAACATGACCTTAGCCATATTTTGCTTAGAAGGATTGAGGGTTCTTCCAATCAGTATAAGGTCGTGTGGTTGTACGGCCGTGTAGGATCCGTCTTCTGGTAAATTAATGGGTTCTTCTTGGGTTATATCCATCGATCTTAGTGTTTCATCTATGTTGTGGTTAGTCCGATCCATTGCATGTAGCTGGATCTTTAGCGATTGGTGCTAAATAGAAGTGTTGAAGATGAAATGAGCAAAGGTGGATCTTGGAGACGACACAGAGATATATGTGTATGAATCAAAGAGAGAAATTGATGGCTTAAGAGGTTAAAAGGAAGAAAGAGTTTGAGTATTCTGTGGTTAAAATCTTTAATCAAACATGCAAAGGAATTTTAGTGGTGAAAAGTGAAGGAGGAGGAGATTGGAAATGGTTGATCGGGATAATCACACTCAGGTTACATCAGAGGTTGGAGCTGTAAGGCAAACCTCAATTGTATCTGGTGTTATTCGTGCATGTAGAGATTGGTCAGTGCGCTGGTTGCGCAAAGCGACGAAACTCAACGGTGTCTCTTGTACTCCAAAATTGTGCTTGCATGTGAGTGAAATTAGTGGACAATTAAGGAGGAGATGGTGTGAGGTTTTGGTGGGATCTGTTCATATGAAACAGAGAGGAAGAACCGACAATATCAAAGAATTCTCTGGTGAGGGACTCTTAATCTCAATCTGCGAGAGAAGATGGTTTTTTCTCCGCTCTTAGTGTTTGATAGATGAATAATATAATTGATAGATGAATAATATATTAATTGATGGCATGCCGCGTGCCGTGCGTTAGCTTGTGAACTTCACATTCTCAATATTATATAAAAATCTTCCTATACTTAAGGCACGCATCGTTAATGAGCGATTTCGTTAATAATTCATTTGAATTGGTTTTCAGTATTTTAGTTTTTTTTTTTTTTGTCAATGTAATTTTATTATGACAAAGAGGTACATGGCATATTAACACCATGATTGTGACAGTTGTTGTTCTTGTTTTTTAGATATATATAATTTTGTTACAATGTTGTAACAGTTGTTTACAAACCTGTTTAGCTAGATAGTCAGCTATTAAGTTGTATTTTCTATTGATATATTATTGAAAAAGGAACCCTACTTTGAAGCCAGCGATTGTACATATTGGATATAAGGATGGAGCGGATGTGTTGACATGATAGCTAAGGACCTGAGGTGGGATATACAGATAGCTAAGGACATGTACAGATCATAGCACCTGTTTGTGAGTCCATGTGAAAAAGTACATTATTATAGTTTAGAGCAGAAAGGTGCTTAACTGCATTTGCTTTTGCTGTGGAAGTGGTTACAGTGGCAGCAAAACTGCTTCTACTCCGGGCTATAATTTGCGAGTTTAAGTCGTATAAGATCCATGCTACTCCTATGGGACGTGTGGCATTTAACCATGAAGCATCAACCTAGCAATAACATAATCTGTATAATAACAACAATTTGAATAAATATCGTTTAAAGAACCAGATCGTAGCCGGGTGGTAAAAGATAGAGATAAGTTTCTTGCCATACAGATTCGAGTTCTGATCAGGGATATTCACACTGGACTCTTCCGGTCTCGGAAGATGTACGTCCAAGCCCAAGCCAAAAACCTAGAGCCAGGACCGAACCACCTAAAAAAAGAATCGATTAAAGGTTAAATTTCTTTGTCCTAAATTTATCTTAAATTTGTAAACGTTTGATAAAATTTTAAATATTCATTATCATTCGTTTACTATGTCTTCTTAAAAGTTATACCATTTCACTATATCTTGCAATTCACTATATCTAGCAATACCTCTCAATAACCGAAGTGTCACATGGGAAAATCTCAGCAACTTTGATTCTCAAATTATATATCTATCACTAATAAAACGTCGAAAGTTTAGTCTTTTAAACTATCCACCTCAATTTTTCTTAAACTCCCTACAAATTTGCCACCTCCCATTTTACTTTCAGTTACATTTTTTTTGTCGAACTTTAATATTGGCTCCATTTTCCGGCTCATTAGCTAAATTTTTACATAAATTTGGTAAGCGATAGGATTCAATCCCTAGTTATGCATGTGCGTCTGTCTTTAATGAACTTACCACCAACCATTGAACTAAAGGCTACTCAAATTTTAGTTACATAAAATAATAATTTATAAATTTCAATAAATTAATATTATTTTTATTTACCTCACCTTGTTTTAAACAAGTACTTATTAAACGTGTCGAAAATGGGAGAAATATTAAAGTATGGGATGACCTTTGAATCCTAGATCAGGTTGCTAGACTTACAGTTGGGTTGGGATCAAACATTTACGCAGACTTGAGGGTTTGTGAATTGATAGATCCAATTTCAGGAACATGGAAACATGTTTAGATAAGACAATTGTTTGTAACCCAACATGGAAACGTATACTTATTCCACGATAATCGACAGAAGATAAATTAGGTCGGTATTTCAAAAAACAAGGATTTATTTGGTGAAATCTGGATATTCGACAGAAATAAATATATCACGCTTTGATATAAGGTCCTATGGCCTAAATTTCAGGCTCTTCAGACTCATTTGTTGAAGATTAAGCCTCCACAAAAAATTAGACATTATATTTGGCAAGTACTTTCGGTACACATTGCGGTTAAAACAAATCTTTCGAGAAGAGGTTTAAAATGTGAGAATCCGACCGATTTGGAGCAGAAAAAGTGACGATTAACCATGTATTATTTGAATGCTTCCAACATTAACAACTTGGGCATTATCTAGAATCCCATCAGATTTAGATTTCTTTTCGGATGCATCAATATTTTCTAATATAGGTTATTTATTCTAGTGTATTCCCAAAGTGGTGGACAAGATGATTTACCCATGGTTGTTGTTGTATATTTGGAATAGCAAGGAGTGAAAACACTTTTCAAAAATAGATAAGAACCCAAAGGACATTGTCGATTTGACAGAGGCCAAGGCCGAAGCATGAGAATAGACCCACAAAGGAAAATGCAACAAAATTTGCTCAAATCTTATTGTAACAAGTCTTTAGGAGGAGCTTTTGTCTAGACCAATCACAATATTTCCTGCCTTTATGGTTGGTAGATGCATCATGGAAAGATTCATATCTTTTTTCTAGACTAAGTTTGTGCATCTTTCTGGACGGGTTTTAACCAAGACCAATATGGGAGCACGAGGTATACAACAGAGTCTATCATCGATTCACTCAGAATTTGAG
Source organism: Lepidium aucheri (assembly GCA_900406435.1). Classification (NCBI taxonomy): domain Eukaryota; kingdom Viridiplantae; phylum Streptophyta; class Magnoliopsida; order Brassicales; family Brassicaceae; genus Lepidium; species Lepidium aucheri. The sequence continues at coordinate 23,924 of OVBA01002209.1, read as the reverse complement.
GTCCTCTTTTGGGCAATGGCTAGTCTTATATCTCTCTAGATCATAGAAGTGGAGTTCGCAATGAATTCTTCAGAGTTAAAGAAGATAATGGAGGACCAAGATGCATGATCTGTTTTCCAGCCTTACATTGAGGACTTTTTCAGACTCTAAAGCCTTTTTAATAGCTGATCTCTAATACTAATTCCTAGAGCTTTGAATCACCAAGCCAATTTCATAACTCCTAGTATTAGAGAACTATTTAGGGATAGAACTTTTGTGGATGTGTACCTATAAACTAGCTTTTGTACTGCTATGATCTAGTTAAGTTGAAAAGAAAAAAACTGAGCTACTCACTTTTACTATCTAACACATTTTAAGTAATTAATAACTATTACTTTTATCTTATTTCTTTTCCAAGAAAAGACTTTTTTTCTATCAACGGTAATATTAATATTGGGCCACAATGACTGGCCCATTATCCAAATTTCTACATAAATCTTGTAGGTGGTGGGACTCGATCTCTGGGTGCATGTGCGCCTGCCTTTTAGTGAACTTACCACCAGCCACTGGACTAAATGACACTTGCCAAAAAAAAAACTTTCATTATTAAATATTCAGAGAGAAAATTCAAATACTTTTTCTAACAAACACCAATCCGTAAAATTTTAAAGGTAATAAATTCTTTTTTACCTTTTTGTGATATCTACATTAAAAACAATACAAACACAATATAGCAGGCAGACCCACAAATTATTTTTAACTCAGTCAAAAAATGTTTTGTTAACATTAGATCGATAAAATCTGATCCACAACCTAAACACATCTTTAATATCCACTATATATTAATCTCCACATGTAGTTGGGTGGACTTAGACTCCAAATGCCCAACCTTTAGCTAGGGTATTACCTAAGGTAAATAATTTCTTAAAAATATATAGTATATTAAAATCTCTATAAGTTAATACTCTAGAAACTAGCACCATAAAATAATAAAATTCTCTTGTCTCAAATTCAACCAATATAAAAATAACAAAAATTTAATACAATAATAAGATAATAATTTCAGTGGAATATCTATATAAATATATTATCTCATTAATATCATAAATTAATGATCATCTATATATATATATATATAAAAGTTGATATCTTAATGTACGATTTAATGAATTTTCTCCCAGAGCTCATCTTTATCAAAACAATTTTTTTCGTCACAATTTGATTGACAATGATCAATCCTTTAAACCCCCTTATAATCTGCCATGATAGTTGGGAGGGCCCGAACCCCAGATACCAAAATTATTAGGTGGATCATCCTAATTACCTAACGGAGGGCTCTGTAAAATAGTTGGCTCTCCTCCTTCCAATTTCCACCGCTGTTTCCTCTGCCTCGTCTCTTTTTTTCCTCCCTCTTTCTTTTTCTTTTCTTCTTTCCTGCTTCCTCACTATTGTTGTGTCCTTTGCCCCGAGTGTAGCTTTTATACCTCACCAAAAAATGAGATCCTCTAACCTCTATGGCATTTTGAGACTCTTGTTCCAAAAATGTTTTTGTAACACTACTGGGCAAGAACTTTTTCAGGGTCTACACTCACGACAAAAGACACAGAAAACATTTTCAGAGTCTACACTCATGGAAAATGAGATCTTTGTCAAGGAAAAGATCTTTGCAGGGCTCTGTGAAATAGTTCTTATGTTGTATTTTCAAACGTCGTAGTAAAACATGTCAATTCGCACTCAAAACTTCTCTCTCTAACCCTTAGCTCGAAGCAGCCATAGGATTTCAAGCTTCCACCACTGGCGACAACTCTGGCCGTTGGTGTTGGCTCTCCTCCTTCAAATTTCCACCGTTGTTTCCTCTGCTTCTTCTTTTTTTTCTTCCTTCATCTTCTTTTCTTTTCTTCTTTCCTACTTCCTCTCTATTTGTGTGTCATTTGCCGTTGATAACATGATTTTACCTTATTTTTCAAATCCTATAACACTAAGATGTCAATGTAGTATAATAGGTGTCAATCCAAGTGGGAGTATAATTAGCAATCGGAATGCAATAGACTATTCTTATAAACACCTTAGACATTCAATCTCGAGCTAAGAACGTAATTTCGTGAAACGGTTAAATCGGACGATTCATTACACCTTTCGAGTGCTAAAACGTCTAAGAACAAATTTCAATTGATCAGAAAGAAATAAGCATTAACAACACCAAAACAGAAGAGATCTAAGCTAATCTACTCTTAAGAAACCTAGAAAACTTAAGATCCACGCTGGTCTTATCCACTTCCTCACAAACCCTAGCTAATCTACTCAGAAGCCATTGGTGAAACAATCAAAGAAAATAAGAAAGTGAATGTCATGATCACAATACTAGAAGTGAAAATACTGGAATCAAATTAAACTGAAATTGCATCAATTATGACATAAGTCAAAAAAAATTTGAAATTACAAAGAGAAAAACAAAAGCTTAAGGTTTCTTGTTCTAGGGGTAAAACTTAGATTCCTCTTTTCGTAACGTCCAAGCGGTATTTATATTTAGACCCCCCAAATAAAGCTAAAGAATGAAAATTAACAAAAATCACTTGAGACTATAGCAGACTCGTCCAATCATCTGCAGTGGCCCATCAAATGCGAGGTAAGCTCTATTTCCATTTTGAGTGTGAGGAAGGCTCGGCCTCCATTTCAAGTTACTCTCCCTTAGCTGCGTCCAAGCTCATCGCCCTGTCCTAAATTTTCCACAACGTTCAAGATGCTCCAATTGTGCTTTCCAATTACCTGAAAAATCCTTATATGCAACATGCATGCCATGCAAATGCAGATGATGCAAATGAAACTATTGAGACTCTAAACATTGTTGTTATGAAATGTATGCAAAATAAACTAAAAACGACATGCTAAAATATACATATTAGTCGTGAGTGTGCTTTTATACCTCACTAGAAAATGAGATCCTCTGACCTCTATGCCATTTCGAGACTCTTGTTCCCAAAATATTTTCATAACATCACCGGGCAACATCTTTGTCAGTCTTTTTCACCACATCTCAATGGCAAGTCAACTTCCTTGTTTAGTAACTGATATTCAAGGTCTCTCATAGCTCTTCCTTTGACAAGGTAAATTTTAGAGACTTGAGAACCGTGTCTTCTCGATGTCTTGATTATCCGAGACTTTCTTACATCTCCGACTAGTTTGCTGTCTTCTCTAGCGCATTGATTGGAACCACTTGTTGTGTCTTCTCTCTGACAGCGGTTAGGGTTTCCAAGAACTTTTGGACCCTTTTTTTTTCTTCAGCCTAGACATAGTGTAGGGTTTGGATATGTTTAAGTGGGTCAAATCAGTTTGGTATTGAGCCTACTAAATTGGCTCTTCTTTCCTTTATTGAAAGAATCATTAACCTTAAAGGCTGTTTTCTCCTCACAGTTTCAAAATTTAAAATTTTCTTTGATAATATTTTTTTTTGTCAACGACAATATTAATATTAGGCCACAATGGCCGGTCCATTAGCCTAATTCCTACGTAAATTTTGTAGGTGTTAGGACTCGATCCTTGGTTGTGCATGTGCGCCTGCTTTTAGTGGACTTACCATCAGCCACTTGACTAATGTCCACTTGCGCCTGCTTTTGTAATATACTTTGTTTTTAATTATTATTATTGTTATTTTACTTATATTAACCAGATTAATAATGTTATGTGACAATTATTTGTTTGTAATCTTATTAATTTGTAATTATCTTAAAATATGGACGTCAAGTTAATACAATATATAACTACTTATCTTAACTAATACATTATATTTAAGGTATATCATACAAGAGATATTTTTAATCAATATCTATTTAATTTTTTTTCCTAATCCTAATAGGAAAAATATTAAACGAGGTCTATTTAAGATGCATCCCAGAACTATTATCACAACACCAATAATTCTAATTTTTTTTCAACGATTCTAAGTATTTTTTCTCTCAATTTTTATTTTCTTAATGATGTATTTTTTCTGAAATTTATTTGTTAAAACCCTGCAAAAAATCTAGAGAAACAAAGTTAAGATTCTAAAGCTCTGGAATGTATAACTTAAAAAATTTGGTCAAACTAGTTATATAGATCTTTGTGAGAATGGCAAACTATTCATGATCAACCATGTTATGGTCGTCTGGTAAGAAAAAATATTGGATCTAGAAGTAGTGCATCTAAGGGATCTCGCGAGAGTGATGCAAATAATTTTAACTTTGTAGGTTCCGGTGCTTATCCAATGGCGGAGGGGTTCCACTAATAAGATGGTAAAAAGATAGGCAAGAGTGCAACTTTGGACGTGGTCAACAAAGAATCAAATAATTAAAACAATTCAAGGAGCAAGAGTTTGAACTATTGAACAAAATAATCATGAAACAGGAAGAGGGAAACAAATTAATGAAAGAACAGAATCAAGCTAAGAAGATTGAAGATTTGGAGACACACCAAGTTATAAACACCAAGGTTATCAAAGACAATAAGCTTTGCGGAAATGGGCGTTTGATGTCGAGATGGAAGGGTGATAGATAAAGCTTACTCCCTCAATCAGTGAATGAACAAGGTTGTTTGAATCTCTCAAACACACTTCATCTGTGGATAAATAGATCAAAAGTGAACCTCACACTTATAACCTAACCGACACAACAAAAGAGAACAAAGCAATCCACAAAAGAAACTCTTTTGCAAACTGAAATAATTTATTGATTTCTAAAATAATAGGTTTCATACAAATGAGAATGAGATGAGATTGTGTAGAGCTCCTAAATAACGTTCATAAGATATAAAACAAGAAAGAGATTCACACATGTTGAAGAATATGGCCGTCGGAGCTTTGAATGTAAATCTTGGCCAAAAGGGAAAGTTGTGGATCTTTGAGTCTTGAAAGATTGAGTCCAAATCTAAGGTGGCTATGTGCATTGTAGTTGATGTACGAATCTTCCAAAATGCCGCAGTCTTATAGGAAAATACTTGTTGGTAGTTTAGAGCTCCAAGTGTGAATATGTCCACAAAAGGAAAGTGCACAAGTGAGAGGATTTGCCTAATCCCCTGGATGTTGGCGCATAAACAGACGTCTTCTAGAGTCTCTAGGTGTTTAAGAAGTTCCCCTGATTGCCAACGTATTCTTGAGCTTTTTGGAACCATAGAATGTCCAAGAAAATTCCCAGTTGGTATGGAGCCAAGGCCACATGTGAGTTGCCTGTGTTGCTCGATATTTGAACTTGTCACATAATCGGGCTCAAAACCGATACACCAACTTGTAAAATCTATATTCTTTAGCTCAGATCTTCTTCTGGATTGATTCACCGTAGAAAAGAACCATTTCTATGACCGTAGAAAAGAACCATTGGAGAAGCTAAGAAAATATCTGTTTGGCTATTAATTGTTGTGAAGTGTGTTGGTATTTTTAATAATATTGTTTTCCATTTTTCTTTAATAATATGTGTATGTTTTTTCATTGTCTTTAATAATGCGTGTTAGTGTTTTGTCATTGTCTTTTGATAATTTCTACTTTAATAATGTGTCATAGTTGTCTTTTGCTTTAATAATATTTTCTTGTCGGTAATCTTTGACCTTTTAGACAAAATAATTTGTAACTTTTGGCTTTTAATGAAAAATATAATCTTTATCTATTAATATGTAATGTCATGTTTGTTTGGAATTCAGTAATTTCAACCACTCATTCACTACAAGAAAACTATAATTTAACAACACCATTTTACAACAAAATTGGGACGTCGTAAATTAGAGACATTTTGCCAACACTTTTACGACGAAATGTACATTTTTTGTAAAAGTGTTTTAAATTTACAATATTGGCAACATATTAACATGTCAGAGCTATTTCGTTGTAAAAACGTCCCCAATTAGCAACAGTCTTCCAACAAAATTTAGTTACAATGACTTAAAGACGAATTTAGAAATTTGGTAATCACGTTTTCCTTGTTTGAAAATTGTTTTAAAAAAATCTAAATTGTGTTGTAAAAACGTCTCCAAATATCGTTTCAGTTGTACAAACGTCTTAATTTTGCAAGGTGTTTACAACAATTATTAGACATTGTAAAGTACTCGTATTTGATTAATGTTGTAAAATCATTGTTAATTTTTTGCCTATAGAAGGTGTAGGTCTCTATTCATAATTTACAACACAACACAACACACACACAAAAATGTTAAAAAAAACGTTTTTTAAAAAAAAAAGCTAGAAAAATGTCTTCCGGTGGTGATATATACGAGAAACGGAAGTGGATTATATGCATAGAGATGGTGCTAGAAGTGAAAAAGGAGTATATGAACGGGGTTGAAATATTAATGTACCAAGCTAGTCAAACTGAAATCATGGTTGTATCGGGTAAGATGTTATGTCCTTGTCGGAAGTGCAAAAATACGAAATTTGCTCGAGTAGATTCTGTTTGGAATCATCTATTAAATAGGAAGTTTACACCAAATTATTGTATCTGATTTCACCATGGGGAAGGTTATAGTGCTGGTGGAAATGATGAAGCAAGTAGTAATAATTATAATAATGTTGGAGGTAATGTAGATGAATCGATTAATTTGCATGATGTTGGTAATCAGAATGAGGTTCATGGGATTGTAGAGCATGATAAGATGCATGAGATGGTCAGAGATGCATTTCAGGAAACCAATACACAGAACCAGTAGTTGGTGAGGCACCAAACTTAAATGCAAAAAGGTTTTATGATATCTTAGATGATGCAAATCAGCCTATCTATGAGGGATGTACAGAAGGTCTGTCTAAATTATCACTGGCAGCTAGGATGATGAGCATTAAAACATATGATAATTTATCTGAAACATGCATGAATATGTGGACTGAATTATTCAAAGGGTATTTTCCAGAAGATAATGTGTCTGCTGAATCATATTACGAGATTCAAAAATTGGTGTTTAGTCTTGGTTTGGCTTTTGAGACGATAGATGTTTGCATCGGCAATTGTATGATATATTGGAAAGATGATGATCACTTACAAAAATCGATTATGTAAGAAGCCAAGATATAAGCCACAAGGGAATGAGCGAAAGAAGGTATCGTATCAGCGGATGTGGTACTTACCAATAACAGACATGTTGAAGAGATTATATCAGTCTGAAAGGATAGCAGCTGTGATGCGATGGCATGTAGAGCATTCACAGACGGATGGTGAGATCAATCATCCTTCAGATGCAAAAGCGTGGAAACATTTCAATATGGTACATAAGGATTTTGCTAAAAATATTAGAAATGTTTATCTTGCTTTATGAACTGATGGTTTTAGTCCGTTTGGAATGTATGGTAGGCAATATTATTTGTGGCCAGTAATCCTTACGCATTATAACCTTCCTTCGGGGATGTGCATGGAAAAAGAATTTCTATTCCTAAGTATTCTAGTTCCTGGTCCTAAGCATCTAAAGTGGTCACTCGACGTATTTATGCAACCTTTGATTCATAAACTACAACAGTTGTGGACTCATGGGGTTCAAGCATATGATTGCTCATCCCAAACTAATTTTACAATGAAGGCAGTGCTTATGTGGATAATAAGTGACTTCCCTGCCTACGGAATGTTATCAGGGTGGACAACGCATGGGAGATTAGCTTGTCCTTATTGTCGTGGGATGACAGAAGCATTTCAACTTAAGTATGGGAGGAAGACGTGTTGGTTTAATCGTCATCGCTGGTTTCTGTCATTGAACCATCTGTACTGACGAAACACGACCTTGATCAGAGGTAAAGTGAAGGTTCATGATCCCCCACCACCATATTAATCTGGCGTTGAAATTGAAGCAGAAATTGATTATTAGGCTGCTTTAGCAACAGTTCCCCGTGAGGATAATTGGCATTTTCCAAGTAATATGTCGGACTATTATGTACAACATCACAATTGGCACAAAAAGAGTATATTTTGGGAGCTATCGTATTGGAAGATTTGTGGATTCGACACATTTTGGATGTGATGCATATCGAGAAGAACTTTTTTGAGAATATCATCCATACAATATTTAACATAGCAGGGAGGAGTAATGATAACAAAAAAATCACGGTTAGACTTGCCAGCTGTTTGTGGTAGAAGTGAGCTGCATATGAAAAATGATGGCGAAATTCCAGAACCCATATTCAGGTTGTCATCAGAAGCAAAAACTGTGTTATTCAGTTGGGTGTCATCATAAGTGAAAATTCCTGATGGATATGTTTCGAATCTCTCCACATGTGTTGAGCAAGGGCAAAAGTTTGCAGGGATGAAGAATTATGACTGTCATGTGTTCATGCAGTGGCTATTACCATTTGCTTTCGCCGAGTTACTTCCAAAAAATGTACATGAAGCACTTGCAGGTAATTATTTAACCTAATTAAGTAGTAATTAAGTAATTAAATATATATATATATCACTTTCATATGTGCTTTATATATTGTAGGTATTGTGTAATTTTCGAGATTTATGTCCACGAACACTCACAGAAAAAGGTTTTGAACAACTCAGCAAATATTCACATCTTGTTGTGCAACTTAGAGAGATATTTCCTCCTTCGTTCTTTGATGTTATGGATTATCTCCTAGTTCACCTTCCTCATGAAGCATTACTTACTGGACCAGTTCATTTTCGAAGGATGTATCCTTTTGAGCGTTTTCTGAAAAATTTGAAAGGCAAAGCGAAGAATCTGGCAAAAGTGGAAGGATCAATTGTCGCTGGTAGTCTCACATAAGAAACCTCGAACTTCACATCGTACTAGTTTGCACCCACCGTTCAGACACGAAAAAGAGTAGCTAAGAGATACAATGATGGTGGAGTGGCCCCAACTTATGTAGTAGAAGGACTTCCTGATATCTTCCGCTCTATTGGTCGGTTCAGTGGGAAATTTAAAGAAGTTTGGTAGAGTAGTCCCAAAGACCTTCATGCGGCACACACATATATACTTTTGAATTGTACCGAAGTGTTACCGTTTGAAACGTTTATTATGAAAATTAATTTTATATACTTAGTTAATGTGTCTTCTATTAGTTAATTAACATATATCAATCTATATGTTTAGTCTATTTGTAAGTCAGGTAAAAGAAACTATTGAAGGAATTTCAGAAACTGAAGTACTCAAACGGAAAAATATGCACATTTCACTCTAGTTGAAGGGGCAGGTGAGAATAAATTATTTCATTATGAGAATCCTAATTAAGTTATAAGGAAATATGTTTAATTTAATCGTGTGTGCAGGTTGACCATGATGATCCATTTTATCCACCATGGTTTCATGATTTGATTCAAGGTCCTCTTGCTAAAATAACAACGGCACCCATGTATTTCACCAAAGGATACACATTTCATACTTTCAAATATGGTAAGAGATGATCCACCGCCAATTGGGGAATATGTGTGAAGGGTGAAATAGATTTCTATGGTATCTTGCAAGAAATTTATGAAGTATAATTTGTAGGATTAGTTGGGCTAAAATGCGTGCTCTTCAAATGTTACTGGTTTTATCTGGAGTTAACAGAGGGGTTCGATGCAACAAATTTAGAGTTCTGAATGTAAACGGGAGGAGAAAATACAACAAATTTGAGCCTTTCTGCCTAGCATCAAAAGTAGAGCAAGTTAGCTTAAATCCATATCCTAGGATCAAAGAATCTGGAATTGCTTGGTTGACGGCTATTAAAATCACTCCCCGTGGTCAAATTATTGGAGCTGTAGATTTACCCTTGCAAGCAGAATCATGTATGGCTATACATGCACCCGATGAAGCTACAGAGCAAGTTCTGCTAATTGATCCGCAAAACCGAGAATACAACGATGTCCCTGATGATGTTGTCGATGAGAAACGTGACGAATATAATGAAAGTGATGATCAAGATAGTGGAGAAGATAGTAACGATGAAGCATTTGAATGATTGTATGATAACATTTTAAAATGTACCAAGTAATGTATCATGGAACTTATTATTCGATAAACCGTACTTAAATTCGACAAACCAAACATAAATTCGAAATTCTATAAATTTTATAAACCGAACATAAACCAAACATTTTTTACATTTTTAAACTTTAAAAAATTTTAAACATTTTATAAATTTAAAACTAAGTCAAATTTTTTTATAAAATTAATTTAATCCTCGTAAAACCGTTGTAAACAATAGACGTTGTAATGACATCGTAACGTTACAACGATTTTACGACGAAATCCAACTTTTCATCGTAATATAGTTGTAACCATACGACATTGTTACAACGTCTAATGTTTACAACGATTTTACGAAGATTAAATTAATTTTATACAATTCTATCAAATTAAATTTATAACATTTTTAATTAATTTAAAGTTATAATATTCTTTAGATTTTGTAAACTTACTCTTTTTTACAACGTATTTGTCCGTTCACACACGAAAAAGAGCATCTAAGAGATACAATGATGGTGGAGTGGCCCCAACTTATGCAGTAGAAGGACTTCTTGATATCTTCCGCTCTATTAGTTAGCTCAGTGGGAAATTGAAAGAAGTTTGATAGAGTAGTTACAAAGACCGTCATGCGGCACACACATATATACTTTTGAATTGTACCGAAGTGTTACCGTTTGAAACATTTAATATGTAAATTAATTTTATATACTTAGTTAATGTGTATTCTATTACTTAATTAACATATATCAATCTATACGTTTAGTCTATTTGTAAGTCAGGTAAAAGAAAATATTGAAGGAATTTCAGAAACTGAAGTACTCAAACGGAAAAATATGCACATTGCACTCTAGTTGAAGGGGCAGGTGAGAATTAATTATTTCATTATGAGAATTCTAATTAAGTTATAAGGAAATATGTTTAATTTAATTGTGTGTGCACGTTGACCATGATGATCCATTTTATCCACCATGGTTTCATGATTTGATTCAAGCTCCTCTTGCTAAAATAACAATGGCACCCATGTATTTCACCAAAGGATACACATTTCATACCTTCAAATATGGTAAAAGATGAGCCACCGCCAATTGGGGAGTATGTGTGAAGGGTGAAATAGAATTCTATGGTATCTTGCAAGAAATTTATGAAGTATAATTTGTAGGATTAGTTGGGCTAAAATGCGTGCTCTTCAAATGTGACTAGTTTGATCTGGAGTTAACAGAAGGGTTCGATGCAACAAATTTAGAGTTGTGAATGTAAACGGGAGGAGAAAATACAACAAATTTGAGCCTTTTTGCCTAGCATCAAAAGCAGAGCAAGTTAGCTTCCATATCCTAGGATCAAAGAATCTTGAATTGCTTGGTTGACGGCTATTAAAATCACTCCCCGCGGTCAAATTATTGGAGCTGTAGATTTACCCTTGCAAGCATAATCATGTATGGCTATACATGCACCCGATGAAGCTACAGAGCAAGTTCTGCTAATTGATCCGCAAAACCGAGAATACAACGATGTCCCTGATGATACTGTCAATGAGAAACGTGACGAATTTGATAAAAGTGATGATCAAGGTAGTGGAAAAGATAGTAACGATGAAGCATTTTAATGATTTTATGATAACGTTTTAAAGTATACTAAGTAATGTATCATGGAACTTATTATTCGATAAACAGAACTTAAAGTCGACAAACCAAACATAAATTTGAAATTCTATAAAATTTATAAACCGAACATAAACCAAACATTTTTTACATTTTATAAACTTTAAAAAATTTTAATCATTTCATAAATTTTAAACCAAGTCAAATTTTTTTTTTACAAAATTAATTTAATCCTCGTAAAACCGTTGTAAACAATAGACATTGCAACGACATCGTAACGTTACAACGATTTTATGACAAAATCCAACTTTTCATCATAATATAGTTGTAACCTTACGACATCGTTACAACTTCTAATTTTACAACGATTTTACAAAGATTAAATTAATTTTATACAATTCTATCAAATTAAATTTATATCAATTTTAATTAATTTAAAGTTATAATATTCTTTAAATTTTGTAAACTTACTCTTTTTACAACGTCTTTGTCCGTTCACAATGAATGTTCGGTTAAGTAAGCCCGCAAATTATAAGTTCGGTTTGTCTAATTCAAGTTCGGTTTGCTTTGATTAAGTTTGGTGTATTCTGATTAAGTTTGGTTTGTTATTGATTATAAGAATTTCTACATGTCGACATTATAATTTTAACAATGCTAAACCCTAAACCTTAAACCCTAAACCATAAACCCAAAATATCATTGTAAACCGAGATATGGTTTGGAGTGTAGGGTTTAGGGTATAGGTTTATCGTAAGTTGCGTTGTTAACTTGCCAACGCTTTTTCAACTCACGCGCGTTTTACAACGCCTTTACAATGATTTTGTCATAAAGGCGTTGTAAACCGTGTGTGAGTCATAAACGCGTTGACAAATTAACAACGCATTTATGACGCAAACATATACCCTAAATCCCAAAAAATATCTCGGTTTACAGCAATATTTCTACTTTACGGTTTAGGGTTTGGCGTTGTTAAAATTATAATTTCGATTTTTAGAAATTCTTATTAGTTTAATCATATCGTTTTCTGAAATTCTTATTAGAACTCGAACGTATACTAAGAATTAAAATTTGAACTTATAAGAACTAATAATACAATTCAAACTTATAAGAATTAGAATTTCAACAAATAAAATTAAATTTTTTATTTCGATAAGTCAAACTTAATCTCAACCAGCCGAACTTAATCAGAACACACCGAAGTTAATCAAAGCAAATCGAATCAAAATTAGACAAACCGAGCTCGTAATTTATAGGTTTACATTACAGTTAAGAATGCGTCTTTGACAACGTGTTTACATTGATTTCGACGTAAACGCGTTGTCAAAGACGCGTCAGTTGCAAACGCGTTGTAAAATTTACAACGCGTTTACAACGAAAGTAAAATCCTATATGTACTCAGCAAGAATCCCATTTTAGTTGCCACTTCCTCTCCTTCTACAAATTCTCTAAGGTAAACTCTCTCTACCTTCTCTTTACATTTTATCTCCGATTTTATTAATTAGGATATATGGGATTAAGATAGATGGAACTAAGATAGATAGAACTAGGATAGATGGAACTAGGATAGATGAAATTTAGAAATTAAGATGGAATTAAGATTTGTTTGTTAATATAAGTAATTGATAGATTGATTTTCGGTTATATTGCAGATATATCTATGGGTCCCCGTAAGCATACACGACGAGTCCACAACAGCGATTTCGTTCAGGGCATGTCTTCATCATCAGGATCTACTGGAGCGTCAACTTCGTCAGCGATACCCGAGACACAATCCCAACCTGTCCCGCCTAATTCACAGCCACTACCGGAGCAGCAATAGTATGACCCAGTCGATCCTGCACCAGTACATGGATCTGTTCATCCGGATCTTATGGTACCACCGGTTGCACCATATGCGTAGTATAGGGTGGAGGATATTCTCGTGAATATAAATCGCGGGAATTTGCCAGTATTGCATATCGATCAACCTTCTGGTACGTATTGGTAAGTTAACTATTTAGTATGAATTTTATTGATTAAATTTAAATTTTTAAAATTAAAATTATTTCAAATTATATATTTACTAATCACAATTGTTTATGAAATTCAGGTTTGGTGTCGATAGCAAAGTGAGGCTAAGCATTACAGAGTGTATCAAGAGTTTCTTTGTCGAGGCGATCCCTAAATGGAAATCGACACCACACTACATTCGTGTAACATGGTTCAAGATCTCGGTGGTAATTATAAATTTAAAATTTTATTACTTTATTTTATCTACTTAATATTTAATTACTAATTCATACTAAATCTTTTTTTAACAGCAACGTTGGAACTGGGACGTTTCTATCAACGAGACCGTCAAGCAAGAGTTCAACAAGAAAGCCATGAAGCGGCTTGCTAACACTGTCTCTGATTGGAAGACAGATTGGGAGGTGAAAGGAGATAACGGCAAACCTACCTTCATGACAGTCGCAGTTTGGGAGGGGTTGAAGAATGATTGAGTAAACCCCAACTCCGTCAAGAAAGATGTTCAGTGTTCTGCTTCTCGAAACACGCTTGGTCCAGATGGTTTGCCACTTGCTATGCCTCACACTGCGGGATAAACTCTTTTTGGCAGAGTCGCTCTACACTTGGTAAGTTGTTATATTTATAATTAAAATATTTAGTTTGTTTAATTTTTAATTACTTATATATTTAACTAATTAAATTGTATAATTTTAGGCTAAAGAGTTAGGTTATGTTTCTTCCCTTCCGGATTTGTTCGAGTGGACTCATAAGACCAAGTCCGGTGTTTTCATCGATGCTAGATCAGAGAAGCTATACAATTAGGTTGTAGCTGCTGTTCAGGAGCGTCAGACTCAGCTTTCCCAAGAAACTTCTGATGGTACTTCTGTGGGATTGACCACTTCAGAAGTAGACTCCATTTATAAACAGGTAATTAGTTAGTAAATATTATTAAGTACTTAATTTTGATGTTTAATTTATAGTAATATAATTAATACTAACCTGTTTAACATTTTTACCAGATTGCTCCGATGACAAAAGGACGGATTCTTGGAGTTGGATCCGCGCAAGGTGTCCCAAGAGTCACTTCTACTTGGATAGGGGATAACTCTCTTCGGACTCAGTTGACGGCTTCCCGAAACAAAGTAGCGGAACTAAAACGATCGACGGATGAGCAGTTTGCAGCAATGGAGTCTATGTTCGATATTTTGGTTGCAGGCAATCCACATCATATGGAGGCATTGGAGCGTAGATGTAAGGCACTCGGGATCCAGATTCCTACCATCTCAATGTCGATTTAAACCAACGAGTGGCTGAGGAGCAAGATGCTCGTAGTGCAGATTTGTACGATGAAATTTTAAGATAAATATTCTATTTTAAATATTTTTGTAAAAACTTTTTTAATATTAAATAAGTTAATATAAAATCAAAATTGAAATTTTAAAAAAAATTAAAATCAAAATAAATAATTATAAAATCAAAATTTAAATTTTATTTTTTAAAATTAATTTTCGTCCCTAATTCATTGGCAAGATACATCCCTAATTCGACGTAAAAGTACGTCTTTAGTTAGTTGTAAAACCAGTTGTCCCTATTTTGTTGTAAAATATACGTCTCGAATATATTGTAAAATAATCGTCCCTTTTTAGATGTAAATTTTACGTCTCCAATACGTTATAAAATATTTTGTCTCAACTTCGTTGTAAACTTTGGAGTCTCTAATTGATGCTAAATTATAGTAGTTGTAAATTTGTTTTAAAATGAGCGATATTAATTCGTTGCTAAATTTACAACGCATCTATGTCATCATCTTTTACAATAAATTTACAACGCGCTCAATATTTTACAACAAATTTACAACGCGCCTTTAACGACAAAGTTACAACGAAATTTGTGTGTTGGAAATTTTACAATGAACTTACAATAAAGTTTTTGTTACAACGATCTAGGCACAACGAAAATGTGTTCGTCCCTAATTTGTCATAAACCCCCTTTACAACGAATTAGGGACGAAATTTGGAGTTTTAAACCTTATGTTTTCTTGTAGAGACTTTCTTATAAATGAGAGTACATTCTTCCATTGATGTGCTAATACACCAAATCCCATCATACTAAAAAATATCAATGGATCCATCAGAATTTTTTTTTAATATCGAAGATTACAAGAGACAGTGTGAAATTGAAGAAAAGTATACTATCAACCAGTTTAGAAAGCATCGTAAAAATAGAGGAGAAATACACACCTCAGAGAAAGAGATAATAGTTTGAGAGATATCACATAGCTACAAATCAAAGATTGGTTGATAACTACTTTACCAATCAACCTACATATGATGATGCAATGTTTCCTCGGCGAATCTGGACGCGAAAACATGTTTTCTTTCAAATCGTTGAGGACTTTACTGACAACTACTTCACTCAACGATTTGGTGTAGGCAAGAAAGAAAGTATATCCCCATTAGCAAAGTGTACCACAACCATGCGAATGTGAGCCTATGTTGGCGGTCGGTGTTGTTGATATATACATCAAAATAGGAGAAAAACAACATTAGAGTACTTGCCTAGTGTATCTAAGAGCTCCAACTCAAGATGGCCTACAAAAAATTCTACATGTTAGTGAAATGCGAGAGTTTTCTGGGGATATTCAAAAGTATTAATTGTGCACTATGAATGGAATAATTGCGATACGGTGTATGAAGGTCGATTTACTCGGAGAGATAAAGGAAACCACCACTCTTATTCTTGCAACAAATGCATCTTATCATTTATGGATCAGGCATGCCTTTTCTGGATGTCCTAGCACATTAAGCGACATAAATGTTCTAGAATGTTCCCCACTGTTCGATGATTTTGAATAAGCAAATACTCCAAAAATAAAAACTTTCGTGAACAAACATCTATATAATATGGCATACTATCCAGCTGAGAATATTTATCCTTCTTTGTCAAATCAATTAGACTTCCTCAGGGTGATCAGACTAGCTATTTGCACAATATCAAGAGGCATGTCAAAAGGACATCAAATGTGCATTTAAACTGTTGCAGGCTCGATTCAAAATAATTCTTGAACCTACTCGGGTGTGGGACATAGCCGATTTGGTTACCATCATGAAGTCATGTATCATATTGTATAATATGATTGTTGAGGAAGAACGAGATACATGTCTTCAAAATTGGACCGATTATGATAATCTGAGGCATGTTGGTCTAGTTCACCGCTACCATTCTCAACTGAGGTGCTACCTAAATTGACAAATCATGTTAGTGCTAGATCTAAGTTATGTGGTTCAAATATACATCACAATTTGCAAGTAGATCAAGTCAAACACATTTGCACAAGATTCAGACAGTCTCATGATTAAAGAGATTTCTAAATCTTTACATGTTCTTTAAGAAATATATTTTTTAGGTTAAGTTTGTCATAACAATTAAGTCATGTGTTTTCTAATTGTGTGGTGTGGTGTGGTTTTTTTCCAAAGTGTGGTGTGTTTATTTTTATATATTGTATAGCAATTTAAGTTTTATCTTAAAAATATTTTCGATTTCCTGTAATATTATTTGAAATTTTAAAAACTTAATTTTTAATATATATATATATATATATAAAGTTATTTAGAATTTATACTGCTTTTTACTTATTTTAGTTTCAGTTATTAATTATTATTACTAAAAGTTATAATATAGGCGATTTAGCCAAAATGGCCATAAAATGTTCTTTAATTAAGTATCTAGCTAAAAACCTTTAAACTATAATATTTAACATATTTTATACAATAGTTTTCATTATACCTTTTTCATTTAACTTTTTTTCTTCTTCTTCACTATTTTTTTCCTCCTCTAATTCTATTTACAATATCTCTTTTAATAAAAGAGTATAAATCAAAGTTAAATATTCTATTAAAAACATAGATCATTTTCTACACATACTAAAGCTTAATTATTTTAAGAAATGAACAAATTTTTTTATAAAAATGAAATGTAGAATACGGATACATATAATAGAATGTCTATTTAACATAGAATATTTATTTTGATATTAAACCATCAATTTATGCATAATTTTTCAGAAAAAATATTGTGTTATACACTATTTCATATGATTGGTCGAATATATTAAATTAGAATATTTAATAATTTTTATTGATAAAAGTTTAAGTTTCTAAATTTGTATGTTTTTATCAGAAAAGTATTTTATTCCAAAATAGAGGTAATATAAAGTTTTACGTCTTAGTTCACATTCTTAAGACAATAATCATATTGGAAATATAATACAAAGAAGAGAAGAAAATAAATATAGTAGTCAAATTCAAACTATCGTAATTTTCATCAAATACACTATGAAAATCCCAAAATTCACGTAGGGAGCTTTACATAATCTTGCACCTCAGCTAGAAAAATATCAAATTACATAAGTAGATTATTTGACCTCTTTCTTTTACATTTAAAGGTTATGGAATATAATTTTACTTGTAAAAGATTGGGAAAATGGAAGAATGCGAGCAATCTAACCAAAAAGACAAGGACAAGCCTATTACCAATGTATTCAAATCTGGACTGCATCGGCTGGTCTGATCAGTAAACATGTGATTTTTTTCTCATGTAATTATGTATTATAAGACCATTTCTACGTCCATGTTGGCTAATTTGATGAGAGTAATAAAATTTTTGGAAGAAATATATCTGATCGATCGCGAGACGTTTTTGAAGTTGGATAGAGGTCACGTGACTCAACCTATTGGAAAAACGAGAGATGCACGTGGAGTGGGAGTAAGTTGAAACTCGGAATTTGAATATGTGATAAGGCTTATCAAGAAGAAGAACTTGATAAGGAGGATTTGGAGAAAACCTAGCTAGGATCCGAAAATCAAGGACACGAACAAATGAGCCATTTAGTATAAAAGCGATCTCAATTGTAAATCGAGACTTACGAACTTTGGCTTTACAAAAGTTAGTGAGAATCTCGTCAATTGTATTGGAGTTAGGTTATCGGTTTTGTTAAAGTAGTTTTTAGATCGATAGGTTGAAAACTAGTCGATTACTAAGATTGTCTTTTGTAGAAAAGAAATTCTTAATAAAAACGTAATTCTTTGTTGAGTTCAATTGTTGCAATTCATATTCTATTTTCAATTAGTATCAGAGCGGTTCACCGCATAACTTTGTTAAGTGTTTCAGGTGTTAGATCCTGGAGGAAAAAATTGGAAAACTCGCAACAACAGCTTATGGTGGCGGCAAAAACTTTGAAACTTGATCCAGACAATATGGACATTGGAAAGTGCAGATGGCACAGAATATTCTGGGGATAGATTCAGATGCTTGGCTTGCTGTTGAAGAAGTTTGGGAACCGCCTATTATCAAGGATGAGGATGGAACCCTCAAACCTAAACCCAGGAAACTGTGGACAGCGAAAGAAAAATCCGAGGCTAAGTGGAACTCAAAGGCTCTACCTGCGATATTCAGTTCACTGCACAGCAATCAGTTTAAGAGAGTACAAGGGTGTACGAGTGCTAAAGAAGTGTGGAACATACTTCAAGTAGGGTTCGAAGGAACGAGTAGTGTCAAACGGACTCGTATTGACATCCTTGCATCCCAGTTTGAAAATTTGACTATAGGGGAGGATGAATCCATTGCTGATTTCAGCAGTAAGTTGTCATAGCTTGCACATGAAGCCCTTATCCTTGGAAAAACATACAAAGATAAAAAATTGGTCAAAAAGTTCCTAAGGTGTCTCCCAGCAAAGTTTCATGGACACAGGTCAGCGCTTGAAGTGTCTCAAAACTCAGATACACTAAAATTTAATCTGGTGGTGGGAATGATGCAAGCATACGAATTGCAGATTACGCCAAAAGCGACTAGCAAAGGGAAGAGTGTAGCTCTTGTATCTGAAAAAGACACTAGCGAAAAGGAATTGACTGAAAATTTGGAGGAAAAGGTTGGATTGATTGTTAAACGTTTCTTGAGAAAAGCTGAGAGAGGACAGAGACGTGAATTTCAAGCATCTGCCAAAGGTTCGTTAGACAAGGACAACTACAAAGCTGACAAACAATGTCTTGAATGTCAAGGATATGGACACTTCAAGACTGAATGCCCCACAGGCAAAAGGAAAATGATTATTCAATGCTATGAATGTAAAGGATATGGGCACACTAAGATTGAATGTATTTCTCGGATGAGTGGTAAATCTGCTATTGCTTCAATGAGTGAATCTCACAGTGACAGTGATAATGATGGGGACATTAGAATCATTTTGTGGTTAGGCTTGGTATTGTGGATCTAAAAGAACAAGACGATGATAGTACCAAACAAACGATGGCTCAAACAACTGTTGATCAAGAAAATCAAGCAGTTGATAGTGATCAAGGGATGGATCTATCAATCTTGAACGGGCCTAACAAACATGTGGAGGAATCAGACTCTAAAGATGAGATCGATATTGCTCCTGATGATCAAATCAAGCTCTTGGTGGAATCTCTCGCCGATACAAAGGAGGAAAAAACACGTTTGAGATCAGAAAAAAAGTTGATCATGACTCAACTGGCAAATGCGGAGAAGGAACTGGCTGATACTAAGACCAAGAATGCTGAACTTGAAAGACGGTTGTTTGAACAAATGAAGCAAGTTAAGATGTTGTCTAAAGGGACCAAGGATCTTGACTATCTACTCACAGTTGGAAGAACAGACAAGGAAAGTTACGGTCTTGGATACAAGGGGACCGCTGTGAGTGAAATCAAGTTTGTTCGAGCATCAAACAGGCCCACTGAGGTTGGAAAAACTTGCAAAGAAGATCACAATCAACATGTAAAGATGTCACAGTCAAGATCGGGTCTAGGATGGAAGAAACAGAAACCTGATCACAATCTGACAGGATGGAAGAAGAAAGTGTGTTGCTGGTACTGTGGAAAACAAGGTCATATAAAGTTTCAATGCTTTCGATTTTGTGAACGAATTCAGCGAATATGGAGGCAACAGAAGTTTGCCTTTAATGGAAATAACAGGAACCAGATGTGGGTAAAAAATTTGGATCTTTACTGCAGGGTTGCGTTTACAGCTGAAAGTCAATTGGATGGCAAGACTGGCAAAGGAACATGGTACTTTGACAGTGGTTTCTTGAAGCACATGACAAGAGAAGAAGAGACGTTGCAAGATCTTGAAAGTGTTAAGGCTGGCAGAGTAACATTCGGTGATGGAGCCAAAGGAAAAATTCGTGCCAAAGGACAAACCACAAGTGCAATGTTTCCGCGATTGACAGATGTCTATCTAATTGACAGTTTAAAGGCAAACCTTATTAGCATAAGTCAACTTTGTGATACAGGACTGGATGTGACTTTACCAGAACTACTTGTTAAGCGGTTGACAATCAAGGAGCAGTGCATCTGGAAGGTGTGCGGTCAGCAAACAATTGCTATATGTGGGTTCCTGGAACACAGTGTATGATGTCTAGATCAGAGAATAAGACTCAGATATGGCATCAAAGACTCGGTCATATGAATTTCAAGACAATGGCTGAATTATCGTCAAAGGAAATAATCAGAGAGCTACCTAAGCTGAAAGGGAATCAAGACTTTGTTTGTGGATCGTGTAGTTCAGGAAAAAAAGTTAAAACTCAACATAAATCAGTGCCAGATGTTCGGTCTAAGAGTGTACTCGAACTCATGCATATGGACTTAATGGGTCCTATTCAAGTTGAAAGTCTGGCAGGAAAAAGGTACATTCTGGTGGTTGTTGATGATTATAGCCGATACACATGGGTTAGATTTCTTCGAGAAAAGAGTGACTCTTTTGAAGTTTTCATATTCTAGCTCCTCAGTTAAAAAATGAACGAGAAGGGATTAAGCATATCCGAAGTGATCATGGGGGGGAATTCAAAAATGACATCTTCAAGACTTTTTGTTCAGAGCAAGGGATAGCTCACCAGTTTTCAGCACCAAGGACACCTCAACAGAATGGAGTAGTCGAGAGAAAGAATAGAACCTTACAAGAAATGGCTAGAGCAATGCTGCATGGTAGCAATGCACCTAAGTCATTTTGGGCTGAAGCAGTTAACACAGCCTGCTACATCATCAATAGGGTGTATATTCGCAAAGGAACCACTAAAACTTCCTACAAATTATGGAGAGGAAAAGCACCTACAGTTCATTACTTTCATGTATTTGGATGTGTGTGTTATATTCTGAATGATAAGGATCATCTGGGAAAATTTGACTCTCGTAGTGATGAAGGACTGTTTCTTGGTTACTCAGGATCAAGCACAGTGTTTCGAGTTTAAAACAGACGGATACACACTTTTCAAGAAACTATGAATGTTGTGTTTGATGATTCGTCTACATTTCGTCTATCTGTTCAACCGCTCAATGAACTCAAAGATGACAATCAAGAGTCTGATATGGAATCACAGACTCAAGAAAAGAGCTCTGCGCCAACTATACAGACTCAAGTACACAGGAATCACTCCTCCACGGATGTTATAGGAGAGATTCAGGGGGGAAGAGTTACTCGTGGAAAGAAGATTGATTTCAAGCAGTTGGCTGAAGGAGCAATCACAAGTCTTGCAGCTTTCATGAGTCAACATCAGAGTGTAGTTGATCTAGTTGAACACGCTTATTTTGTCTCGAAACTGGAGCCAAAGACATACAAAGAAGCTCTACAAGATGACTTCTGGATTTTGTCAATGCAAGAAGAACTGTTTAATTTCTCAAGACTGAATGTATGGATGCTAGTACCACGACCTGAAAATGTCAACATAGTTGGGACTAAGTGGAGTTTTAAGAACAAGATTGACAAAGATGGAAATGTAGTCAGAAACAAGTCTCGACTGGTGGCCAAAGGGTATTCACAAGTGGAAGGAGTTGATTTCGAAGAGACATTTGCTCCGCTAGCAAGATTGGAGTCAATTCATTTCCTGTTTGGATTGCTTGCGAAATGGATTTTAAACTGTATCAGATGGATGTCAAGAGTACGTTTCTGAATGGGAACTTGCAAGAGGAGGTGTATGTTGAACAACCAAAGGGGTTTGAGGACATCAAGCATCCGAATCATGTGTAGAAGGTAAACAAAGCTCTGTATGGACTTAAAACAGGCTCCTCAAGCATGGTATGATCGATTAGCTACCTTCTCGGTTGATAATCAGTATGAGAGAGGCAGTGTTGACAAAACGCTTTTTACTTTAAACAATGAGAAAGGGTTCATAGTTGTACAGATTTATGTTGATGACATTGTTTTTGGTTCAACTCAACAGTCGATGGTTGATAAATTTGTTGAAGTGATGACTCGAGAGTTTGAAATGAGTATGAATGGTGAGCTCACTTACTTCTTGGGTCTTCAAGTTAGACAGACATCTGAAGGGATCTTTGTGAATCAAAGCACTTATGCCAAAAATTTGATTAAGAAGTTTGGAATGGAAAACAGCAAAGCTGCCAGAACACCCATGGGATCAAATGAAAAATTATTGAGAGATGAATTGGGAAAACCAGTTGATGCAACAACATACATAACCTTAATTGGAGGTCTGCTGTACCTTACAGCAAGTCGACCAGATTTGAGTTTGTCTGTTGGCTTTTGTGCGAGATATCAGGCTGAACCAAAAGAAAGTCACTTAACAGCAGCCAAAAGAATACTCAAGTATGTGAACAGAACTTACAAATTTGGTATGTTTTTTACTAAAGATACTACTGTGAGTCTTACAGGTTACTGTGATGCTGACTGGGTTGGAAGTGTAGATAACCGAAAGAGCACTAGCGGAGGATGTTTCTTTATGGGAAACAACTTGGTTGCATGGTTTAGCAAAAAACAAAACTGTGTATCCTTGTNCAAATGGCTGCTGATTATGGTATGTCTACCGAAACACTACTTTTGTATTGTGACAATCAAAGTGCTATCTGTATTGCTAAGAATCCAGTCCAACACACTCGAGCTAAACATATAGACACACGTCATCACTTTATTCGAGAACTTGTTGAGGAGAAACTGGTTAAGCTTGATCATGTGAGCACTAAGTATCAATTGGCTGATCTGTTTACCAAACCCTTATCTTTCAATCATTTTATTCAATTGAGAAATGCGATTGGTGTTTGTGAATGCTAACTTTATTTAAGAAGGTGTCTGTAAAGTAGATATTTTGTTAGGACTTGATTCTGAGAGAAGAAGGCAGACACCTAAAAAAGAGCAGACAAATATCAAGATTGATCGAGCTAATGGAAAATAGCTGCCCATCATGCCGTCATTGTGGTTAATAGTACATTGAGCTCTCAAATGTTAGGAAAAGGAGGTCAAAGAGCTGAGGAGAGCTA
The DNA here is from genome assembly GCA_900406435.1 of Lepidium aucheri. Classification (NCBI taxonomy): domain Eukaryota; kingdom Viridiplantae; phylum Streptophyta; class Magnoliopsida; order Brassicales; family Brassicaceae; genus Lepidium; species Lepidium aucheri. Next base: position 196 of record OVBA01002209.1, on the reverse strand, counting down.
TTGTATCAGTACGCTGAGAAGTCAAGTGATGCTCTGATACAACACTATGTCAAAGACCAGTGAATGTTGTGAAAGCTTTGAGTTGAGAAGTCAAGTGATACTCATGCTTTCCATTTCTTGTGAATGTTAAATTTAAAAAAAACAAAAAAAAAACATAATGAGACTCTCCAAAGGAAATTCCAGCTGCCTGATCCGT
>OVBA01002208.1:0-36250 GCA_900406435.1 Lepidium aucheri | reverse complement strand
GGCTTGTTATACCTTTCTGTTCAAGTCGAGAATTGAGCTTAACATTGTTCGTAATAGTTTCCCTAATTAGATTCCTACTTCCCAATGAATACCCTATGTCTGGTGCTTTTTATTATATAGTTCACATCGTTTAAGTTGCTAGTTAATCACCAAAATCTGATTAGTATAGCTTAAGAAATACATTCGACAATCATTAGTGCAATACTTGATTCTTCGTGGATACGATCCTTAAGTACTAGTACTTCATTGTTGTGCACTTGCAGTATATTGATTTAGGTTAAAACCTAATCCGCATCAAGAAGCATAAATGATGCAGCACTCTATGTAAAGAGAGATTTAGGAGAAATTAGCTTCTTCCTTGGCATGGAGGTAAGCCAAAATGATAGTGGCATATTCTTATCACAAAAAAGTTATGTCAAGAAGCTTCTGAAAAGTTTAGAATGCAAGAATGCAAGAAATTATCAACACCTTTAACACCGAATTGCAAAAGGAAAGAAGTCCTAAAGGAGAAACTTGAACATGTTACAAAGTAAAGGAGCATGATCAGAGGTTTGTTGTACCTTTGTGCTTCAGGACCACACATTATGTATGCAATTTCATATTTGTCTTGTTGCATGCCTGCTCCAACAATGCAACATTACCAAGAAGCAAAATGAGTGCTAAGGTATGTTAAAGGTACTTTAAACTATGGCATTCAATTCAAGCAAGTCGAAGAGCCAGAACTAGTAGGATTCTGCGATAGTGATTGGGGAGGTTTAATTCAAGACAAGAAGTGTACAAGAGGCTATTGATATACCTCTATTTTTACTAGGTTTGAGCTCATTAACATGCCTACTTTTAGAGTTTCTATTTGTATTTTGTGTCACTTTTAGGTGGAAAACGTAGGAACTTGGATCATTGGCATTGGAGTCTCATTTGGATGGTTTTAGATCATTACATGAAGTTTCACGGAAAAGACCTATGATCAACCGATCAACATCTTGATCGATCGACCAAGCCTTCTTGCCAGAACATCGCTCGACCTCATGATTGACCTAACATGTTGGAATCGATCAAACAAGTCCAAGATCGATCGATCAACGAGCTACGAAGCAAATACCTAATTTTCCTTTTTTGCACCTAAATCTTAGGACATATAAATACTTCTAATTTCTACTTCTTTTGGGGACATCGACCATTATTTAGAGAGAACTTTTGATTTATTTTGTAAGCCAGAGAGAGAGAATTCAACATTGAGAAAAAGCTCTATCCCTCTATTTCATATTTTTATGCAATTCAAGTTTATTTCCATTATGTCTTTTGTTCCTAATTTGATTATGTGTGAGTAGTTTACCAATCAGATTTAGGGTATCTAGGGATTTAGGAATCAATGATTAGAGACAAATAGAATCGAGTTTAATAAGAGTATACTCCATCTAGAATTGTGCTTACTGCTTAGAATAGCCTGATCAACTAATCTATGAACTTAGGTTGTTAGCTCTCCAAAAGCTTGCTAAGAATCTGAACTAGGTTAGATGAGAAATCAATCTTTGACCACGATAGCTGATGATTAGGTTGATTGTGGATTGTTGAACCCACTTGTTAATGCTTATTCGTGATTTTGAACCAACGATAATTACGACCTCTAAATTGTCGAATAGAGTCTCGACTCAGTTTTATACTAAGTCGAGGACTGCAGCATTAGAAGCAAGATTTCAGCGCTTCGACAACGTTCTGGTGAGTCTTTGCATGAAGCTTGGGAGAGATTCAAAGAGTACCAACAAGATTACCCCCATCATGGTTATTTGGATGAGCAGCTGCTCAACACTTTCTATGGAAGAATCGATTGGAAGTATAAGAACTCTTTGAATGTTGCTAGCAATGCAGACTTCATGACAAACCCAGGGATGAAGCCTTCACTCTCATCGACAACTTAGCTGTAAGTTCAGGGAACCATTGTCCACAATATGATCAAAGTAAGAAGGTCAATAGTGTGGAGATTCAGAGGACATATGAGATTTCAGAGAAGCTCGACATGCTTATCAAGGCAAGTCGAGGAGATAACCAAGGAGTGCATCAACTAGATGATACTATGGAAGTTGATTAGGTTCATGTTGAGTCTGATATGTCCTCAAGATCAGAAAGAAGTCGATTATGTGAATTGGAAAAACAGGGGACAGAACCAGAACTATCTCTCATACAGGAGCACCAACATCAAGAATCCACAGGATATCGTCATGCCATCTCCAGTAATGCAACAAGGATCACCATTTCAGGGTAAACTGTTTGTACAGAGTTCAGGGCATAGATGGAACAACCAACGGTCAAATTCAGAGGCTGGAGATTTGCGTAAACCTTACAAACCTTGCACACAAGAGGCGGCAAGGCTTTTTAGTTCATCTGGAACTTCTAATGATGATATTAAAGCTCTCATTCAACATCTTGCAACTGAGCATCAAAAGTCTACTAGGGATCTCAATACTAAGGTGGACAACATGTACAATTATTTGAACAATAAGTTTAAATCCATCTCATTACACTTGAAGAAGCTGGACATGCAAGTGGCGCAGACAGCTGAAGCTATGAGGAGGCCACAAGGAGCTTTACCGGGTGAAGTTAAAAGAACCTTAGAGAATCATGCAATATTGTGAATTTGATGGCTAAGGAACTCGATGTGAGTGAGGAGAGCAGCTGTGAGAGTAAGTATTGACCTCCTATACCTTATCTCAAGGAGCTTACAAAGCTAGAATATCAAGGAGAATTCACCATTCCTTGTTCTCTTGGGAAATTGACTTTTGGCGATGCTTTGTGTGATACCGGTGCAAGTGTCAGTGTGATCTTGTTAGAGACCATGAAGGAGCTTGGGATCGAGCTTATGCAGGAGCATACCTCATCTATTTTGTTTGGTGATGCCACTTATAAGAGCTCAAAAGGCAGGTTAGTCGATTTCACACTCATTGTGGGAAATTGCAAGGTTCCAAACGACTTTACGTTTGTTGAGATGGCTAAGGAAGGATTGTGCCCATTCTTTTGGGTCGACCATTCCTAAATACTGTTGGGGCAAAGATACGCTTTCCCAACCAGAGGGTGGTTCTTGAAAACATTGATAGAGAAGTCTCCTATCCTATTATAAAATCGACTAAAGACATATATGGTATGATAAAGAGCTGTGTTGTGAATGAGAAGGTTGAGGTTGTGAACTTGATCAACACAAATTAGAAATATGAGGAACCAGAGTATGAGTCGGATGAGGAATATGAGATCTATCATAAGCAAGCAAGAGAATCAACTGAGTATGATGATGATAGTATCCTTTTTGACCGAACCGATGAATGCTTTGAAAATTGTCTTCAAAATTTGTGTTTGAAAGCTTTTGTAGGAAGACTTGGTCTTGAATCTTCTAGACCATACACGGTGAAGGAACTGCAACCTAATGGAATTGTAGTGTTGCTGAGCACAAGAGGTGCTGAATTCCACAGCAATGATGAACAACTCAATGAGTTCATCAAGGATGAGATGAAAAACAAGGGAGTGATCATTCCTCCCAAGGATGAATTAGCCAATTACGTGGCATTCAAGTCAAGCTATTGACTTTAAATAAGTGCTGAGTGGGAGGCAACCCACTAATAGGTAGTTTATTTTCATAGTTTTTCTGTTTTTTTTATTTTCGGTTTTGCTTTGAGTTTGTTTTAGGTGAAAAAATCAGACTAAAGGACTTTGATCTATCAATCGTCTCAGTGATCGATCGATCAGCGGTGTTTTCAAGTGTATGCTTGATTATATTGATCTTCACATATGTGATCGATCGATCATCGAAGGATAGGATGATACGCTTGATCTAGAGCTCAACCTCAGCTAAAGAATCGATTGATCAAATATTCAAGGAGAGGGTTGTTCGATCTTGTGATCGACCTGCAGAAGGACGATCGATAGATCATCGAGGATCAGAAACATATGTGCAACCTATTGATTGACCTATACGGTCGAGATTGATCGATCAACATACCACGAGAGGTAAGATTGATTGATCAAGGCCTTGATCAATCGATCAGCGGATCAGGTAAGTCCTTATAACTTAGAAAACACGGGTTTCGTTCAAAAGAATCCCTTTGCAGTTGTTTTAGGTGATTTTAGGTGAAAATCTTCAATCTCCTCTAACTTCTTCGATTCTTGACCGTTTTCTTTGATTAAAAGCCTAGCCTGATCAAAATTTCCTCCTTTTTCCAGTTATCCATTCATCTAACCCGATTAGAAAAGATTATGGCGGGTACTCGTGAGGGCAAGCAACCTTCTCGTAAGGTCAGACAATCGGCTAATGTTGAGATCGGCAAGTCCTCCAATCCCATAGCTTTTGAACGCACATGTTTGCCTTGGCCTAGACCGGATAAGGAACTGTTCAAGAAGAACTTAGGCAATCATTCTAACCCTTTGCTGTTAAAGAACGATCGTGCCTACTAGCCAAGGGCTGAAGATTCGAGATGGCAGAGTTTCCATAGCGTGTTCTACAATCAGATGTTGAGGAACAAGCTTGTTCTGACCAAGTTCTTATCTCCAACGACATTTGACACTTGGTATTCTCGATGATGTGACTGGGATGCTCGATAGACTTGACCTTGGTACCTTTATGACCAAGCCTCAGCTGTTGTACCCGGATCTAGTCATGCAGTTCTTAGCCTCTTGTAACCTCCACCTAGCATCCGACCCTCATGATCCTCTCTATGCATCCTACTTGACGTTTTTGTATCGTGGTATTCACTACCATTTGACCGTTCAGCAGATCTGCTCAATCTATGGGTTTTGGGAGGAAGCCGACAGTCAGCTACCTTCTCACCAAGGTACTTCTCTTGACGCTCTTTGGAACGTCTTAGCTGATGGTACTTTTCAGGGACGAGATTCCAAGCTCACATACATCTGACATCCTACAATTCGGATTCTTGCTAAGATGTTAGGATCGACTATTCTATGCAAGGAAGTCAACCCTGTCGTAACTAAGCCAGATTTGGAGATACTCCATCATGCTTTGTACCCAGCAATATCTTACTTGTACGATTCTACACCTGCTCTCGATGTTGGTCCTTGTGACATCAACTGCGGATACATGTTCGCAAAGCTACTTCCTCAACGTTGTTTCAGAGGAGCTCCGGATTAGCCTATCAACAAGACGATAGGTAGTCTCTTAACCCCCATGTTTGAGTATTTGTATTTAGATCTTTGTGAGACAGCAAAGGTAGAGAGGATAGCTTATGTTGATGATTGGGTAATTACCAGCTTCACCTACCTCACCGAGCGGACAAAGTGGCGCTACTTTACTAGGGACATCAAGCCTTATTTTTGTTCATCGCATGCACATGCGATCACATCTCTCACTTGTAGGGAGAATGTACTCTTTTAGCCTCATATTACATATCCTGAGATTGCAGTGTGAGAGCAAGAGCAGCCCCGGCCTCACCGACGAGCTCCAGAGAGACGTTCATTGGCAACAACTCCAACTTCTACACAGCATCAGTCCAACGTTGCTTAGACCCTCGAGCACATCATTCCAGAGTACAGCACAGAGTTTGATATTCCTTATTTCTCTGATGATTTCATTGATAGGGAGTATTGACGTTGGCATTATGAGACGGAGCAGAGGAAGCATTCGATGAGAAAACGCCTTTGGGAGGCACTTAGGAGGATACCGATCGTATTTTGCATGAGTGCACGTACTGTAGATCAGCCAGAGAACAGCACTAGAGCTGTTGCTCTTCGATCCGACGTTGCTAGACATCAAACAGAGGCTGATTCCAAGGATACATAGAAGCAGCCACTCGAGCAGCACCTTCCATGTTGACATAGACAAGCACCTGGAGACCGGGAGAGTGAGAGTCCTGAGTGATCGGTTCATCTCACCTTTTTTCTTTTTTTTCTTTTCGATTTTTATGTTTCTTTTATGCGTAAGTCGTGATCTTTTCTTGCTTGTTTACACACCGGGACGGTGTGAAGTAAGTCTGGGGGAGATACATTTGCTGTGACTAATGTTATTTGCTTTGTTTTGTTTTCTTTTTAGTTTTTATTTTCAGACATTTTATCTTTCTATGTATGTTCTTGAGCTTTTGAAACTTGTTGTCTAAGGAACTATGATTTTTGAGGAATGTTGCACTCTTATGATTTTAGGATTGTTGATATGCACTGTTGGGAATAGATGACTATTGGAAAACCTTGAGACAAAGCATCTTCTCAATGACACATATCGATTTTCAGGTATTCGAAGAATCTATGCCAATTTCAACTTTAACCTGACTTAATTTTCTTGTCAAGGGGTTTGGTATGCATTGGATCTGATTCCTCTCTTCAATCCTGAAATACTTATCTATGTGAGTATGGTTCCCCTCTCTTAGATATTCGAATGTTTACATTCTGAAGTAACTATAAAACAAGGTTGAAGCAATATAAACTTGGCTAAGGATCAAAAATTTGGTCCAATAAAGCCTCTTTTGCTTTCATTCTTTAAGTTGCTAAAGAACCAACTAGTTGAAAAAAAAGAATGATACCCTAGGTAAGTAGGATGATATCTGGTTGGACAACCAATAAAAAATAAAATGATACCCTAGGTAAGTAGGGAAAAATTGGTTGAGCAGCCAATAAAAAAATAAAATGATACCCTAGGTAAGTAGGAAAAATTGGCTGCAAATGAATGGAATGAGAGGAAAGGAATCATAGGAAGATAGTCTTGTGTTTAGGGAAAGGCTGATGATGAATCCATGTGTTCATTGATCGATACTGCCTTGATAAGACAACATAGATGATTAGGAAGTCGGTATAGTGCATTTGGGTATTTTTTATGTTGATTGTGGAGTCTAATTGGCAAGAAGCTAAGTCTGGGGGAAGTACAAGGTGGTCTCGATACTAACAGGGAAGTATTGATTGGTTCATATGGAGTGTATTATGCAATGTCTGATGACGAATGAGTTTCTTAAGGGAATCTTCTTGTTAGTCTTTTCTTTCTTTGCTTGATGACAAGCAAGAGGTTAAGTCTGGGGGAATTGATATACCTCTATTTTTACTAATTTTGAGCTCATTAACATGCCTACTTTTAGAGTTTTTGTATGTATTTTGTGTCACTTTTAGGTGGAAAACGTAGGAACTTGGATCATTAGCAATGGAGTCTCATTTGGATGGTTTCGGAGCATTACATGAAGTTTCATGGAAAAGGCCTATGATCGACCGATCAACATCTTGAGCGATCAATCAAGCCTTCTTGCCAGAACATCGCTCGACCTCATGATAGACCTGACGTATTGGAGATCGATCACATAAGTCAAAGATTGATCGATCAACTACATGATCGATCGATCAACGAGCTACAAAGCAAATATCTAATTTTCCTTTTCTTGCACCTAAATCTTGGGACATATAAATACTTCTATTTTCTGTTTCTTTTGGGGACATCGACCATTATTCAGAGAGAACTTTTGAGTTATTTTGTAAGCCAGAAAGAGAAAGAATTCAACATTGAGAATAATCTATATCCCTCTATTTCATATTTTTATGCAATTCAAGTTTATTTCCAGTATGTCTTTTGTTCCTAATTTGATTATGTGTGAGTAGCTTACCAATCAGGTTTAAGGTATCTAGGGATTTAGGAATCAATGATTAGGGAAAAATAAAGTCGAGTCTATAAGAGTATTCTCCATCTAATCTTGTGCTTAATGCTTAGAATAGCCTGATCAACTAATCTATGAACTTAGGTTGCTAGTTCTACAAAAGCTTGCTAAGAATTTGAACTAGGTTAGATGAGCAATCAATCCTTAACCGCGACAGCAGATTTTTAGGTTGGTTGTGGATAGTTGAACCCACTTGTTTAATGCATATTCATGATTTGGAACCAACGATAATTAGGACCTCTAAATTGTCGAGTAGAGTCTCGAGTACTACGAGGGTAGATTCGTTATACCTTTCTGTTCAAGTTGAGAATTGAACCTAAGTAATACTCTGAATAGTTTCTCTAGTTAGATTCTTACTTCCCGATGAATACCCTATGTCTGGTGCTTTTATTAATAAGTTTTACATCGTTTAAAGTTGCTTGTTTGTCTCTTGAATTTCAACTAGTATAGCGTGAGAAATAAAGTTGATGATCAAAAGTGCAATACTTGGTTCCATGAGGATTCAATCCCTATAGTACTACTACTTCACTGTTGTGCACTTGTAGTAGATTGCTTAGGGTTAAAACCTGACCACATCAGCTATCTCTTCACAATAGGATCAGGTGCTTGTTGTTGGAACTCAAGCAAACAAAAAATGGTGGCTCAATCAGTTGTTGAGGCCGAATACATTGCGATTTACTCTGCAGCAAATCAAAGCAGTATGGCTACAACGCTTAGTGAATGAACTCATATTCAAGGCTGAAAAAGGTACTTGTATTTGTTGTGATAATCAATCTGTGATTGCTATAGGAAAGAATCTAGTTCAACACCGTCGAACGAAGCATATCAACATCAAATATCACTTTGTAAGAGAAGCTGAGCAAGAAGGGAAAATCGAACTTGAGCATTGTCCAGGAGAGTTTCAAGTCGCATACGTTCTAACCAAACCTCTAAGCACATCACAATTTGAAGCTTTAAGAGAACTAAGAGTCACGATGAAGTCGTGATCAAGGAGGAGTGTTGGAAGTGATCAAGTCTTCAATCGTATCAAATCATCATTCGTATAAAGTCTTCATTTATATATTATCATGTACTTTAGGGTTTTGTATAAACTATAGTTTTTATGTGTGTAATCAAATAGGTATATGTGTATAAGCACAATCGAATAGTTATGTATGTATGTATGTGTCTTTTGGTTTAAGGATGTTTTTAGAGACATAACATTTGGTGAATAAGTGTGTTTGTAAACTATAAATACTCACTTTTATAATTAATAAAGTTATGTGGTTTTGGTTTAATAAAAATCGATAAACACAAAACAGAGAGATTCGATTTTTAGAGAGAGAAACAAACTAACATTTGTTGTTGTCCGATCCTAAACTCAAAAGAGATCAAAGTCTAATAATCTTGTCACCCAAAGACTCAACTTGTTCATATTTCTCAAGAAATCCTGATGATGAAGAATAAATCTTGAAGATGCGGAATGACTCGGTTTTAGGAAAATTTGTAGAAATACTTTCAACCATCAAGACATCTCTACTTTTTGTGACTATAATTTCTTTTGCAAGCAATTCCCTTAGATCAGGTTATGTAGTCGGAAGCATACTATATTGAAAAATCTTCTGAGGAATCTATCAAGGAAAATCTAAGATTGTGAATATATTTGTGTCGCTAATGAAGTAAAGCTTATGATCCTTGTAAAGTAAACATTCACAATCTGAAATTCCTAAAACTTGATTTCAAAAGTGATCATTTTTCTTTTGAATAAACCACGCAGCATCGATTATATGGAAATAGGACTAGGTATTCTTTGGTTCTCTTGTCAATCCAAAAAACAAGATCGAAAAGGGTAAATGGACCTGCTACAGCTTGCTCCCATGAAGGTAGAATGATCTTCTCTTGAGTAAAAATATTCACAATGTAGAGATTCATCTCTGGAGCTCTTATTAGGAGCAAACTTCCATATGTTCCCCAATAATAACATAAGCTTGTGGTTTGTAAAGTTTGTGTTTGTCCTCGGGATTGAATAACCTTAAAGAAGTGTCATCGTTGCTTATAGGGAAGAATATCAGCCAAGGCACCTGATTTGTGGGCATAGATTATCTCGAAGGAGAGTGCCAAGAGGGACATACCAATTTAGCTCGTATAAAATTAGAAAATCCCAAACGTTCGAAAACCGAAATCATGAGATCGTGAGGAAGCTCCAACCAGGAATTTGGATTTTTATGAATTTTCTTCACCACATTATTAAAAGAAAGAGAAAATGATTGATTATGTGCTTAAGCCACCAATTGTAGTTTTACTTTATATTTTAAAAAGTGACACAAATTTAACATCAATTACCATAAATGATGTAAATATTATCATCATTTACAATAACAGATACAAAGTTTTACTTCATTTTTTATAAGTGACACGAAGTTAACATCAATTACTATAAATGATGCAAATATTATCATCATTTATAATAACTGATACAAATTTTTACTTCATTTTTAACAAGTGACATAAAGTTAACATTAATTACTGTAAATGATGTAACTATTAACATTATTTTAGTAATTGACACAATTATTGGAATCATTTATAATAATTAATACAAATTTTAGCATCATTTTTTATAACTGATGCAAGTTAGTATCAATTATTAGTAAACGATGAAAATAGTTGTATCAATTGTTTAACTGACATTAACTATTTGAGTCATCATTTTTAGAGTCATTTTTATGACTAATGTAAACAGCAGTTGTATCAACTAAAAACTGATGCAAACAAAAAAAATAAATAACACGATACGTCTAATTTCTGGTAGTGTTGAGAGAAAATTGGCTAAATGTGCAATATGCGTCCCTAGAAACTGAGCCATTGATGGATGATCTACTGCCTTACTTTTGCTATATAATTGAATTGTAAGAAATGTAAATTGTAAGAAATGCGTATATATATAATCAAATAACAAATTAAAAACTAATATAGGTTTTTCTATTGAATACAATTTATGATATATATATAAAAACACAATATATAAAGACTACTAGTAATTGGTTGAACAAAAGAAAAAGACTATAAGTAATTGTAAACAACTACAAATTCATATTATTTTTTTGAAAATATATTATGTGCAAAACACTAGCAAGCATTTAGTATTTGTATATTTGTGAAACTTGAATAACTGAGGTACTCATCCATAAGTGCTTGCCCCAGTAAAAATAAAAGTTAAATTTCTAAAGTAATTACATACAAGTACAATTTCATCATTTACTTGTTCGACATTATTGAGCACAGAGGTTTGATCCGATTAGTTAATCAGATTAAGGAGGCTCCGATCAAAACCTAACATTGAGTATCGTTGAATAAACAAAGTATTTAACGACAGAAAAATGGAGGAATCTCATGCCTATGCTCAGACTAATTTTTGGAATCTACAACAATCTCAACTTTTTGTTACTTAAGATGTGCGTAGTTAGATATATAATCAACTGAACTAATTTTTTTTTTTTGTTGAAAATGTGAAATTTATTTCTTCAACAAAAATGAGAATACAATAGGATCATAGTTTGAAAGTGTATAAAATAGCTATAACATGAATAAAGCTATAACATAAATAAAGGGAATTGACTAGAAAAAACTTCAAACCATCTTCTTCTCAAGCTTTCAAGCTTGTGTTGACCACTATAATGGAAATAGGAGATTATATTTCTAACAACTTTATTAATCACTTTTGCCAAAGCAGTAGCATCCAATCCATTGTGACCATGAATTCTAGAATTCCTATCCTTCCAAATGTAATAGATTGAGGATTGAAAAACCATTTTGAGAAGTACCTTATCAACATAAGACCGATGACAATCCATGATGGAGTTAGTAGTGTGTAACCAATCTGGACTGATAGAGGACCCTAGCAAGATGCTGCATAAACCAAACCAAACTGCAAAAGTGAAGGGACAAGCAAAAAAACAGGTGGTCTCTTGTTTCAAAAGGCTCACTACAGTAGACACAAGGTTGATATCCTCCCCAAGTAAGAATATGAGATCCTGTTGCAAGTCGATCTTTAATGGCAAGCCAGCAGATAAACGAGAAGTGAGGAACCTCCTGGGGGAACCAGATAAGCCTATACCAAGGCACCAAAGGTCGAGAAATACGGATCTGATCCTAGGTACAAGAAGCAGAAAAATAAGGCCGATAAACATCAGCTTGATGACGCCAAAGATAAGTGTCATCACCAGAATTTAGAGCTGGCACATGTATAGAGTTTAACTGAGCAACGAGAGGACCACGAAGATGTGAAAACCTCCAACCAGAATTAGAAGCAGCTTCAGTGACATGAGCATTTCGATGAATACCCAGCCGCCGAGTACCGTCCACTCCAAAAACAACAAAAAGCTGACCCAAAGAAGACAAGTTATCAAACCAAAAAGAAGCTTTATTAGAATTAACATCAACCTTCATAAATCTAAAAGCTTGATCTCTTAGCTTCAAAAGCTTTTTCCAAATCCATGATCCCCGAGTAGTTTTTGCATCCCAAAAAGAAGAATAGCGAAGAAGGTAGTGACGAGTCCATGCAACCCATAGAGAATTAGAACCAGAGACTAGCCTCCAAATTAGATGAAAGGCAAAACCCCTAGAAGAATCACACAATCTTCTCAATCCGAGTCCACCTTCAGACTTAGGGAAACAGATATCAGCCCAAGAGACTTTAGATTTAGTTGAAATATTTGGAGAACCAGGCCATAGAAAAGCACTACATAACTGCTCAATTTCTTTAAAGCAACGGTTAGGAAGTCTAAAAGTAGATAGCCAGAAGTTGGATATGCTAGTAACCACCCATTTAATCAACTGAACTAATTTAACTTAGCTTACCTATTCTAAATAATATGATATTATGTTTAACTAAAAAATCACATATCAGTATATTATGATCCAATGTAACAGAAACTAAAATAACACATATGATCCAAAACAAGTGACCATAGTACTATTTTAAGTGTAACTATTATCATGTGGATCTCTATATTATAAATAAATCTCTGTTTCTTTTGCTACCTCAATTTTTACCAGTAGTTTTGTTTTGTTTGAATTTAGTTTTTAATAAACTTGAGAATCAAATTTGAAGTCATCAGCCTCTCTAATTGGAATGTAATACGTCAAAATTACATTGAAAAATAAGATGTGTCTAGTGAAATTTAATTGAAACCCCCATATAGTAATTAGTTCTGATAAAAATATATAATATGGGTCGACGTCTTAACGATCTATTTTTTGATTTGGAAATTTTAAATAGCACCAAATGTAAAGAAAGTCAAAGAAATAAGTAATGCCGATCTATAAAATATTGATGATACATTTCCATAGATATTTACTGATCTTAACAAACTCAAACTTGAATTGCATTCACCAAGTATGAAACCATAAGAATGCCCACAATATGCTTGCAAAAAAACATATATCCACTTTAGAGGTTCTTATCTTCACTTTTGAATATTGACATTATGTATTTTATTTTTTCTTCATTTGGACGGCTGGGACTTTCTATCCATGTGTGACAATTTAGTCTATAAATTACTTTTAGAAGAAGTTATATTCTGTTTCAAATATCAAGGTTTTGAAAATTTGAGTATTTTTAGTTTTTTATGCTTTTTCTATAAGAAAAGTTTTCACTTTTCAATTAATAATATGGGCCAACCATATGAATCATTGGATAATGCTTCTTTTTGGTTGACTTTACAAATCAGGTTCAGTATTGATTGCAAAACATAGACAAACATTTTTCTATGCAACACTCAATACATAGAAAGTATCTCTTTTAGCATTTCTCACACGTATTAGATTTGTCAAATAAAATTCAAAAGCTTCTTTGATTAATTTCACTACTCATTACATCTACCAACTAAGATTCGATTTATTTAGCGTGAGTAAAAGCTATTTAAGTTTTACTTTTATTAAGTAACAATCATTCTATAACTTTTTGATGTCATTGTTCATTTATATTTTGGTCTCCTAATATAAACAATATTCTCTAATATCTAGTATTTTCTTTAATGTCTCTTTTCATTATAATATCTTTCTTTCTTTCTTTCTTTTTCTTTTTCATGATTAATGGAAAAAGAGGACAAACCATTTTGATGTATAAATGACGTATGAAAGACGTGGTCGTTGACAACTGGAATAACCACATGTGATTATAGAAGCTTCTCACCGTACGGAATACAATAATAATTAAGTATCGAAGTCTACTAGTCCATTTTTAGGGACAATAATTCGCACTTAAGAAGTACTAGCTTTTAAGAAAAATTTGACTAGTGGATATGTAGGTAAATATCATATCATTTTATATTTGGACCATATTGATGATGCATTATCAAAGATAAATTGGGCGGTACGTATGATCGACGTTGACCAAAAAAGCATAAACTGTTAATAACTTAGCCAAGAAATGGTAATAACCCAAAAATGATTATATCTTTTTTAGTAGAAAACATAATTTAAGAGGGAACTAATTAAATTAGGTTAACCCTATTAACATCGAAATTGTGACTACAAGTTATGTATTGTGTTTTGTGAACTGTGATTAAGTGGCTATATAGATAGCCACGAAGTATATACGATAAGAAAACACGTTTTGATGATTGTCAAGGACATGGAGAGAGACAACGAGGGCAATAGGCATGTAAAACAAAGTTTGCCTTTTTGCTTTCGTCCAATATTTCATTTACGCAACCGCCCAAAATCTGTTTACATCTTGTACACTTTTATCTCATAGACTGCATTTTGGTTTTTTCTAAACCGTGTTTTGAAAATTTTTACAACCGAAAAAAAGAAAATTTGATTAGCAATACGGATACTTGAATATATTATCGAATTTGAGATCGTTAAAAATAAACTTTTAGTCTTGTTCTAATTTAGTAAATTTTATTAAATGTGTAGATAATTATCTATTATTTATTATATTTTATGCATTATATGACATTTATGTTTGATATAACTAATAAATGTATCAAATACAAATGTTCTTATTAATTTAAGTATTTTTGAAAATTATATTTAGTTAATATTTTCATATATTTATAATGACTCATATTTTTCAAAAATCCTGTCAAGAGTTTTTCTTAGACTTAAAATTAAATATCGTCAAATAATATACAGCAATAGAAGAATAACCGCCAAAAAGTCTTCGTCTAAGAGCAATAAATAGTTGACAGATATAATTGTATAACTTTTTGGAAGGTGCAATGAAAAAATAATACTACATAGGAGGATGAAAAAAATATCATATGTCAAAATCACATCATTTATTCATATTTATATATATTTTTAGTCATAAAAAAAAGGTGATTACTATGTGAGTTACGTCCAAGCGAGGAGTCAAAAAATAACAGCTCATCCAAAAATCGTGGTTGAACACACAGAAGCGGGACCCACAAATCCATTATTAAGTTCCACGTGTTCCCTATCTTGTAACACCTACACGTGTAAAGCAAGCAAACCTACGCCGTGATTTCAATTATGAGGACGCTTTTTTTTTTCTTTTTGCCTTAATTACTTGCCAAGTATTGACAGTATGTGGACACGTGTCGTTAAATTATTAGATACTCATGAAACAAAAGCTATGTCTCCTTTACATTAACTCCTTTACTTCTGCACGTATGTATGAAGTACACGTGTCCTCATGGCCGTTGCTCCGATCATCGGATCTTCACATACTCTGATCACACCTACATAGAACAATGATATTATTACAAACTTTTGTGATATATGATAATATGTCATGGTTCTTTTTATTTCTTTTTTATAACAAATTTTATAGAAAAATGTTATATTTAGACTTTTTTCTATATCAATTCTGAACTATATTAATAAAAACTTGGAAAATATTGGTCGGATTAAATGTACAAAAGAAGAATCACATACTAAACTTATTGGCAGAGTACGAATAAGAAAATCTGCTCAAGGATTCAACGTTCTGGGAATCAAGTGGAGAAAGAAAAACAATGAAATAACTTTAGTCTTTAGATATAGATAATGTATATCTTCTGTTATAAAAAATTCTTAAACATGGATGAATTTTAGAATTGTATGTACTGTAGCAATAATAATAGCAGCCCTTTGTTAGTCGTTGAGAAATGATATAATCAGAAAATTAATAAATTTATTATTTAAAAAGTTACTTTATTTGCTGGAAATGCATGTGGCGGATCTTGTGATCATAGAAATACTATATACAAATTTTTATGACGAATCATTTGGACTTTGTTGGTTTGGCTCATACATTTCCATTAATACCTTTAGGGAAACATGACATAAGTCAATGATATAATTACTATATATATATATATATATTATGCTATATTAGGAAATTTCAGCATCTCATATAATTGAGTTAAATATAATATTGACAGGAGACTATGCATATGTTAAAGTAAAGCCGGCCAAACATAATTATTTTAATAAAAAGTGGATATCAATAATGGAAACTCAATTCTTGAATAAAATTGTATTAGATAAGCAAAGTAAACATTAAACAAAAGAAGAAACAGTATTTTACATCTAACCAAATTTTAAATAAAAACAAGTCTTACAGTTACAACAAAATAACAAAAAGGAAAAACAAAACTCTATTACAATAGTTTTTTATTTATTGGAATTATATAATAAAGCCATTGACGTCCAAGAAATCAGGAATATCAAACTTCATGAGATTACTGCAATAGCTTTCCATTTCATCTTCAGTGCTGCAACTGCTACTATTGATGTAACTTGAGTTTAACGTAGTTGGGCTCGAGGACGGCGTGTTCAAGACTGAATTACCGAAGTTGAAGCTCTGATCCAAATAAGAAGGATCAAATTCAAAATTTGAACTTGAACTATAATGGTTGAACGATGGATTATTGCAATCTTGGAGCGATGTAGTCGAGATTGAAGCTGCTAGAGTTTGTTCTCTAAAACCATTAAAGTGTTGATCCATGTCGTTAAATTGAGCGTCATTAGGAAATGTCGGCATTGAAGATTGTAGCTCTTGAGTAAACTTGTTCTCAAACTGGTCGTTTTGGTATTGGTTTAGTCCCGTTTGGTTAACATCATGATGATAAGCCGTTTGGTTCTCCTGGTTTTGGTTTTGGTTTTGAGAGAAGAGAGAAGTTGCGAGCTTTAGTATCTCGGGGTTAATCAATGGATGTTGTTGCTGTTGAGGACGATGATGAGCATCCATCATGAACCTTGACGTGCTTGTATGATGTGAAGATGAATTGTATAGAGATGAAGCTAAGATGGATGATATATCGAGAAGATCGAGTCGTGGACTGTGAGTAACTGGATCAATCCCCATTCTAAGTAGCTTCTTTCTGATATGAGTGTTCCAGAAGTTCTTAATCTCGTTATCTGTTCTTCCTGGCAAACGAGCCGCAATTGCAGACCATCTATAACAAGTTAAACTCAACACGTAAGAAACTTGAAACTAGTTTGAAAGAAAAGATATTGTCGGAAAAAAACAAACTCACTTGTTTCCTAAGAAGCTATGAAGCTGAATTATGGTTTCTTCTTCCTCAAAAGAGAATCTTCCTCGTTTAATATCTGGTCGGAGGTAATTAGTCCATCTTAACCGACAACTTTTGCCACATCTTTGCAAACCTGATGATCAGACAAAAATAAGAGTTAGAAATTGAAACTTTCTGAAAACCCATGATTATAAACATGATTTAAGTATCAAGTAAGAAACGAACCAGCATTTTTGGGGAGGGTTCTCCAGTTACCATATCCATGTTTCTGGATATAAGCAATAAGTTTCTGATCTTCTTCAGACGTCCATGGACCTTTCTTAAGCCCAGTCTTCTCGCAACAAGGTGACCTTGCCATTGTGTTTTGGTTCAATGATTGTAAAAAGATGTTGAATTAATTGGCTTGAATTATGAGCTAATGAGAGAGCTTTAAGGAAAAGAAAAGAAAGAGATAAAAGATCGTAAGGGTCCTTAAGGGGAAATACAAAGTATATATAGGAGTAGAAGAAGAAGCAAGTCAAATTGGTTCGGTGCCGTCCTCTGTTTCTCAATTGGTCTACGTGTCCTTTTATTTTCCCTTTAGATTAAAATCGAATCAACTCTGCGTTTATACGAGGCATTTTTTATCCTTTTTTATATATTTTTATATTTGTTTTTTTTTGCTAATTCATTTTTTTTTGTTATTTGTATGGTACTTGACTTTAATTTTGTATTTATGTTTACATGTTACATGACCGCATATCTAACATTTCTTTTTTCTTTCTTTTTTTTTTGGGTTGAATGTTAAGCATATCTAATTAATCTCGACCATAAAAAAACATATCTAATTAATTTCAATATTTTAAACACAACAATTATGATGTTTATCAAATATTATGTGGAAAATAAAAAGATTTATGCAAATCATATACAATAACAAAAATATTGGTTACAGGATTTTTAAAAAGACATGTAAATAAAATACATGGTCGGTATATCATAAAAAACAAACATTTATAATATTCTTACGGAAAACAAAAATACCATATTCTTCTTTAACATTATTGAACTTACTAAAACTTTGTTGGAACGAGTGATCAACAGTTTGTTTATACTCTAATAAACTTCTTTGATATATTAGAACTCTGACAACTCTTTAAAGCAGTTGTAACGTTGAAAAAATATTAAGTTTCATTAGTCTTATTATCATGACGATCGTGAAACATATATATGATATGAGTCAATCAGCATAAGAAAGAAAGAGAAAAGAATAAAATTTGTTTTAAGCAATAACCATCATTATTCCAAAAATTGGTTATAACACACACACACGAAATATCATATGCAAAACCTATTAAAATGATATCTACTTTCTAACATAAGAGATTCGATCTCGATGAACTGATACTAACATGAGAGTTTTTAGATATTTTTATTTTTGATAAAAATGTAAGAACAATAATTTAATTATTTTGTACTTTTACGTCCAATACATACAATGAAGTATTATAAGGGAACAGCTATAAGTAAACTGTACTTGTTGCTATAGTATTGTTTAGGGGTGGGCATAATACTCGAAATCTGAAATCCAACCCGAACCTGATTTAAAATATCCAAAACTGAACTGAATCAAAACTTGTAAAATATATGAACGGGTTTTGGATCATAAAAATACGGGTACCCAAATTTGATCGGGTAAAACATGAAATCCGAATAGGTACCCAAAATATCTGAATTATATAATATATTTAGAAATAACTATTTATATATAAATTTAAGTATAGGAATATTCAAAATTTTAACTATAAATTTATATATATTATTCATTTTACAATCAAAATAACCAAAAAACCTAAATATAATTTTTTAAAAAGTTAAATTATAGTTTTTTAAAACTTGTTTTAAGCTTTTTTTATATATACTTCTATAAAAAAATTACAATATATGGATATCCGAACCCGAACCAAACCCGACCTGAAATATGATATTTTATAAGAACCGAACCTGGAATTAAATACCCGAATTCGACCCGAACTCACAAAAATACCCGAATGGATCTTATATAGGTAAATCTGAAATACCTAAAATCTGAAATACCCGATCTGACCGGGTACGGATATCCAAATATCTAGGTCTAGTATTGTTAGTACTGAAAATAGAAAATATAAAGTGAAATATTAAAAAATGAGAAGACGTACAGTAAAAAAGAAAAAAGAAAAAAGAAAGAAAAAAAAGAGAGAAGACATATTGTAAAAATGAAAGTAAACAACACCAATCAAGGATGGAGGAAAAAGCGTCGCTCTCCAACCTTTTTGGGAAGGTTTCACATTAGCTGTCTCCAACATCAACATGCCACCTCATCATTTTCACTATCCATTTCAACTTCCACTTTTTTTTTTTTCTTTCCTTCCACTAATTTGTCGACATTTCAAGAAATTTTACAAAACAAAACTACGTTTACAAATTACAACAAATTTTTTGCTTGAGCGCTTGAAAGAAACAAATCGAGCGATTGATCAAATTAAGTTATATGTTTTATTAGAAATATGTTTTTCTGCAAAAGATTGATTTCTAATGGATTTATTAATCTAGATGAAACCAAACAAAACTACTCTAAAATCGATAACCTAACACCTCAAATCACAATATCTTAAAACTTAATCCCTAAATTCCTAAACCTAATTTTACACTTGAGATCCCTTTTATAGACTAAGGGCTAGGTAGATACTTTCCTACAAAACCGCAATCTTCACAAATTTTATCAACAAACTTTGATAAGATTTACATTTTGTTTTTTGAATTCAAACTCTAAATCTCTTGAATATTCTTTTCGTAAAACCGCCACACGTGATATCCTTAAAGCTTTCACGTGCTCCATTTTTGCAACTTCAATCTCCCCTTTTTGACTCAGAGTGATGTCTAAGGTTTAGTACCTGTTTTAACAGACATGAAACCCACACAGAGTAGATATTAACGAAACATTTGTTAAAATCACTAAACAACTTGAGGAGACTATCTGAGTTCAAAATCACATGGTCTCATCAAGAGAATTTACGCAACAGAGTACTGATAACAAAGACAAAAGATTGTCTGAACAAAACATCAAAAGAAGAAGTTAAAAAACCACCACAGATTGGCCAAAAGAAGAGCAAACAATGCTCTCTCCTCCTCACTACTAGCTCCCCCTTACTCAGAGAGTTCTATTGGGTCATCCTCCTCAGGTTCCTATTCCTTATCTCCCCCTGCTTATCACCACGCGAGTCAAAAAATGTCAAAAATCCAACAGTACTAGGAAGGAATCGAGAACTTACCTTTGAGTGCTTTCTTTACAAGATGTGTCATCTCGGTTGAGAGTACAAGAAGAGTCTCCAATAGCTCTCTGTTGGTGTATGTGGGTTCAGCTAGCTTGAAATTGGCCTTTCCCTTGTTCCGACCAACCGCAGATTTTGTTGTCTTGTTTGTTGTGCTAGGTGGAACCCTTCTCTGACTTGCCAACAGCCGCGTGAGCATAGATGAATATGGAAGAAAGAGCTTTGACTTTGTGTCCTTGGTTGAGGCGGCAATCTTCTTGATCTAACTGAACACCACCTTGCCAAGATTAACTGGAATTCCTGCTCCGATCTTATAAGCCAGTTGAATGCGGATGACACTTACATATCCTTCATTGGAGGTCGGCAGCCAGTTGGTGCAACAAAAATTGCATAACTGAGAGTACAAGTCCGTCAGATGTGCTCTTTTGACCTGAGCCAGATTCTTGCGTGACCCGCCTGTCACATCTATGGCAATGTCCTCCGAAAACAACCCTTTCAGCTTCTGAGGATTGGACCTGTCTAGTACATCAGGAGCCCCAAGTACCCGGTTAATCATTGTTGCTGAAATTTTGTACTCAAACCCTCGCAGGAAAACATACCAAGATTCGCTTTCGTGATCTCTATAAGGCATATTGGCTCACAACTCACACAAGACATCAGAATCGTAATCAGAAAAAATGTCCAAAGAGTTAAATAATCCAACATCCTTTAACAATTGAACTAAATCCGATTCATGATCTTCAAACGCATAAGCATGTTCCACTATGAATCTATCACTAGCAGATTAATACAACTTATACCTTCGAAACGCTTCAGAGGATGAATTCTCAACTGATCCAACCTGACTCGAGCTCTCAGCCTTGACGACTCTGCGAGTTTTGCGACTCTCTGTCGTGGACTCCACCGTAATCAAGCGTTTCCGACTCCGAGTCGATTGTGCCTTTTCAGTTATCCAACTATTCGAGACCCCGATGACCTTGATCTCATCATCAACAGACGGGTTAATGCGCAAAGGAGACGGGACAAACAAGATCGGCATTATGTCTTCCTCGATTTTGGCAAAATCACCAAGAAATGGTGATTTGATCGGTTCTGGTGTTGGCGAGCGGCAAAATTCTAGCGGCAGAGACTGAGGCGACTACATGTGCAACGGCACCGGAGATTCAGGCGGAGGTGCTGAGTTCGGTTGATTAATTGGTGTGGGTTCACCCAAACAGAGGATCAACCGTCAATACGAAACAATTGACCGCTCTTTGTTGTTGACGTACTCGATGATCGTAGCAAGATCATATCCCTGGGAATACCGATCGCTCACCATTTTTCTTTGTTCTGTTTCTTTAGCGTTTTTTTCTGAGAGAGTTAAGATTTTGCGTTGATAAAGACGCGCTGATAGGGAAATGTTGGTGACGATTGACCCTCTTTATTCTTGTATGTTGACCGACTCAGATTTTCTCGGACCTGAAAACACAAAACAGCCCACTTGCTCTGCCTAATTCTCTGGGAATTGGCAATTTAGTTCACAAACAGTAAATAAATCATTTTTACTTCAGTAAGTTTCTGTCACATGACAACTTATTATCAAATTGAACAAGCTTGTGATTGACCCAGATTAGCCCTAACCATGTGAACATTTGGTACAGTAATTCGATTTCAGATAATAATTTATTTAGTAGCTCACATAGAACCAAGACAACCATACCTTGACTTATTTCATCAACCACACATGACCTTGTTTTCTGTGACAGCCAACAGAACCCTACTCACGAGACGTACGATCAAGGTTAAGAGTCAAAGGCTAGTCTTTCACACTAGCATGCCTTCATCACTGAAAGTTCAAGAGCTTGATCACATCAAACGGATTGGGCAGCTGGAATTTCCTTTGGGGAGATATCTTAAGTGGTGGCCCCCTTTTGTTTTTTTTGTTTTTTTAATAGAATCGACGGATCAAAGACATCATGACTTCTCAATCAATGATCCGATTGCTGCACCACTTACATTCACGAATCAGAGATATCACTTGACTTCTCAATCAATGATTTGAATATCACATCAACGTACTAAACATTGTGTAATAAGTATCACTTGACTTCTTAACTCATAGACACTTGCTCTCCTCAGCTCTTTGACCTCCCTTTCAACATTCGATGAGATCCATTTAGTACTTGTCAGTGATGGCATGATAGAAAGCTCTTTTCCTTTAAATCAATCAACATTGATATCTGTCTGCCTTGCTCAGGTCTCTGCTACCTATACATCAGAATCAAATCCTACACAACTCACAGACGATTTCAGCACTAACAAATCCCAATTAAAGTTCGTAATTTAACAAATCGAATAAATTATACGGGTTTTGTAAATAAATCAGCCAGTTGATAATTAGTGTTCACATGATCAAGTTTAACCAGTTTCTCCTCAACAAGCTCTCGAATAAAGTGATGGCGCATGTCAATGTGTTTAGTTCGTGGGTGTTGAACATGATTTTTCGCAATACTTATAGCACTCTGATTATCACAATAAACAAGTGTAGGTTCAGAAATGATACCGTAGTCAGCAGACATTTGTTTCATCCAAAGCAGTTACGTACAACAACTTCCCAGTGCTTTGTATTCAGCTTCAGCCATGGACAAGGATACACAATTCTGTTTCTTGCTAAACCATGCTATCAAGTTGTTTCCTATAAAGAAACATCCACCGATGGTACTCTTTCGATCATCTACACAACCTGCCCAATCAGCATCACAATATCCAGTTAGACTTGTTATTGTATCCTTAGTAAAGAAAATACCCAGGTTTATCGTTCCACTAATATATTTAAGAATCCGTTTTGCTGCCTGAAAGTGACTCTCTTTAGGATTCGCTTGAAACCTCACACAAATCCCAACTGAAAAGCTGATATCTGGTCTACTGGCTGTTAGATACAATAACCCTCTGATAAGACTTCGAAACGTTGTAGCATCCACTCATTTTCCAGCTTAATCCTTAGACAACTTTGTGGTTGTTGCCATCGGTGTCTTAGCCACTTTACTAGTTTCAAGACCAAACTTTTGTATTAGATTCTTGGCATAGGTGCTTTGACTTACAAAGATTCCATCATTTGTTTGTTTAACTTGTATCCCTAGAAAGTAAGTTAACTCACCACTCATGCTCATTTCAAACTCCTTTGTCATCACTCTGACAAACGTATGAGACATCTGTTGGCTGGTAGACCAAAAAACTATGTCATCGAGATAGATCTGGACTACAATAAATCCTTCGTCATTTTGAAATGTGAACAAGGTTTTGTCTACACTTCCTCGAGTATATCCTTTGTTAATCAGAAAGGTTGCTAACCGATCACACCATGCCCTTGGTGCCTGTTTAAGTTCATACAGCGCTTTGTAAAGTTTATAGCCATGATCAGGATACTTTGGATCTTCAAATCCTTTAGGTTGTTCCACATAGACTTCCTCTTGAAGAACTCCGTTCAGAAATACACTTTTTACATCAATTTGATATAACTTTGGATCTTCAAATTCTTGCAATGTTCTGTTCTTCCGTTTGAAAATTCCATTCTGTTGAGGGGTTCGTGGAGCAGAGAATTGATGACCAATACCTTGTGTTGAACAGAACTTCCGGAAAACCTCATTTTCAAATTCACCACCATGACCAATGTGAATGTTTTTGATCACCTATCTTTCAGTCTTTAACTGAAGTGCCAAGATGCGAAAGCTTTCAAAAGATTCAATCTTCTCGCGAAGAAATCAAGCCCATGTATAGCGGCTGAAATCATCAAGAAGAACTAGTATGTATTTCTTCCCTACCAAACTCTCAACTTGAATAAGCTTTCAGACCATCAACCAGGAATACATCAGTCAACTTGGGATCCATAGAATTTGCAGTTTGACCTTTGCCTCTTATCTTTCCTTTCGCTCCATCACCGAACGTGACTTTCCCAGTAAGCACATCTTCGATATTCTACAATGTACCTTCCTCTCCTGTCATACGTTTGGAGCATCCACTGTCAAAGTACCACTTGCCACTCGAATGTTGAAACTCACTTTTCTCTGCTGTGAAAGCGACTATGCAGTAGAGATCATGTTTCTTGACCCAGATCTGATTTGTTTTGTTGCCATTGAAGGTAAAACGCTGTTGTCGACGGAGTTTATGAATACGGGTATGAAACTTATAGCATTCTCGTTTCATGTGTCTGTATGTACCGCACTACCAACAGGTAATGTGGGATTTCCTCTTCACTCCCTGATAACTAAACTCTTGTTTCCGCCAGCCAAGCCCTGAGTGTGAATGCGTTATCATATGCTCAGTCCTCTGACTTCGTGCTATGTTCTTGACTGCGGATTCTGAATAGTTAGTTGATACCTTAACAGATAGTCCAAATCCTGTGTCCCTTTGGATAGCATCTTAATCTTTTTTAGCTGCTAGTTTAATCTACTCTCGAGGTGTATATTCTTTGACTGAGCATCGGCTAGCTGACGTGCAGTTTCTGTAAGTGTACTTTCAAGTCTTTCTTTTTCACTGGGCAATGTCTTGTTCTCCTCCTGTGATTTTAACAGAGACTTGATAATAAGATCCAGTTGATCCTCGAATGACATATCCACCTCATCATCTGTGTCAGAGTCACTTTTATCAACGACCTGTTGTGTGAAGGATTGAAAAAGCCCAACGGATGCTTGCTCAGATGAAGAGATAACACTCATCGGTCGACTTTTAACCTCATCTACATTATTCGTATCCACCATTCCAAAGTTGGACACAAAGTGATTTAAAATGTTGTCATCTTCATCACTCTCACTTTCCGTATCACTCGCAGTGGTGATAGCTGCTTTGCCACTTAGTCTTGACACACACTCGTTCTTTGTGTGGCCATAGCCTTTGCACTCATAGCATTGGACAGACATTTTCCGTTTTATTGAGGGACAATCTGACTTAAAATGACCAAAACCCTGACATTTAAGACACTGTTTGTCATTTTGCGAGTAGTCTTTGTCAGAGGTCTGTCTGCCAGATGTTTGGAATTCCTTTCTCTGTCCTTGTTCAGCTTTCCGGAGAAATCTTTTGACCAGTAATCCAACTTTTTCTTCAAGATTTTGTAACAAAGCATCTTCTTGAAGGGTTTTTTCAGCTACCAGCGCTATACACTTTCCTTTCGAGCCACTGTCCTTGGATGCGAGTTGTAATTCATACGGTTGCATCATACCAACCACCTGATCAAACTTCATGTCATCAGAATTCTGAGAAACCTCCAGAGCAGAACGGTGACCATGAAATTTGGTAGGCAAACATCGTAAGAATTTCTTGACCAGCTTCTTGTCCGTGTATGTTTTGCCCAAGATCAGGGCCTCGTGTGATAAGGATGACAATTTGCTGCTGAATTCAGGTACTGTTTCATCTTCCTCCATAGTCAGATTTTCAAATCGAGAAGCTAAGAGATCGATTTGCATTCTCTTCACACTTGTTGTTCCTTCAAATCTAACCTCGAGAATATCCCATGCTTCTTTTGCACTCTTGCATCCCTGAACTCGTTTGAACTGATTTGGCTGTAAGGAGTTGAAGATTGCTGAAATAGCCTTCAAATTCCATTTTGCATAGGATTTTTCATCAACAGTCCATTGTTTTCTTGGTTTGGGAACAAGATTGCCATCAACATCCTTTACAATAGGAGGTTCCCAACCTTCTTCTACAGCTAACCAGACATCTGAACCAATACCTTGAATATACTGAGCCATTTGCACCTTCCAGTGTCCATAATTATCTGGATCGAGTTTGAGTGTTTTTGCAACCACAACCATTTGTTGTTGTGAATTGTCCATTGTGTCTGCAGGATCCTACACTTGTCAACAATAGCAAACGTTAGGCGGCGTACCGCTCTGATACCAATTAAAAGAGACAAATCGAGCAACACAAATGATTGATCAAAATGAGTTTTACGTTTTGTTAGAAATATGCTTTTCTACAAAAAACTGATTTCTAATGGATTTATCAACCTAGATGAAACCAAACAAAACTACTCTAAAACCGATAATCTAACACCTCAAATCACAAGATCTTGAAACTTAATCCCTAAATTCCTAAACCTAGTTTTACACTTGAGATCCCTTTTATAGACTAAGGGCTCGGTAGATACTTTCCTACAAAACCGTAATCTTCACAAATCTTATCAACAAACTTTGATAAGATTTACACTTTGTTTTTTGAATTCTAACTCTAAATCTCTTGAATCTTCTTTTCGTGTAACCACCACACGTAATATCCTTAAAGCTCTCACGTACTCCGTTTTTGCAACTTCAGAGCTATATATAAAATCATACTTAACTCTCTTAACATATTTAAACATAAATTTTTTTCCTATATATAGGTAACTAACCGAGCTTAAAAGCTAAAACATCAGTATTGTTGTATCAATTAAAATTAAAATTTTAGTAGCAATGGATAATCGTACTGAACTTCTGACCATTAACTCGCTCTGATAAAATAATCTCCAAAACTGAAATGATAATAGGTTTCATTAACTTTATATATGTTCGATAAAGTCAATAATGTACTTAGAAATAAAAAGAAATACTTTAGTTTAAAAATTGGACCAACTATTTCGTTTGGATTGCAAGGTTAAGGGAAAATTTATTAAAGTCAATTTTCTTAATATATATATATATATATATATATATATGTGTGTGTGTGTCATTACAAAGGAAGAGCATAGCATTAAATTCGAACGGCAATAATTGAGTTAGGTATTTGCCGAAATGAAAACATTAATCATGGAGAGATTATGATAGCTTTGTATATTGACAAAACAAAAAAAAAGCTTCTGTATTCGTGACTATGTGTATGTTTATTTTCTACATTTTAGCTGTCGCTCTGTATTTTCCAAAATATCAAAGACCAATACTTTGTAGATATTACCTTTTTCTGTGTGAGATTTTGATATATAGATAGTTGTGATATTATTGAATTAATAATCTTAAGTATAGATGTTATTGTGTGATATATTCACAAATGGGTAGATGAATCATTGCCCATTACTAAAAATACATTTAATAATTAAAAAAAAAAACTATTGAGAATAGTTAAGAACAAAATAAAATTGAAGACGGAATAAATATGAAAACATGAATGGTAAAGAGGAGAAGTGACGAAGAGCCTTAGGAATAGGCGAGGACGGAAGAGGCCGCTCAGTCACAATTGAAAGAAAGCTCACGTGATGGATCATCAAGGGTACTATTGTCATTGACCATCCATTTCTATGGACCGCTGCTTTTTCGACTCGTGTCTCCATTGTTTTCAATTAATACTTCTTTATCGTATAAAGATATTGATTTCTGATTTTGACTTTCTTTTTTCTTTTCTTTTTTTGGTTCAAATTTCTGATTTTGACTTTCATGGGATAAAAATATTATTCACACACATATGCTCAGGAATCCTGGGATTAATTTGTGCATATGTATTTTTCATAAGGAACGTTTCTTTATTACATGTTATATGAGACATACTATTGTGAATTAAGAGTATCCGGACTAATTCACAGTAGTATGTCTCATATAACATGTAATAAAGAAATGTTCCTTATAAAAAATACATATGCACAAATTAATCAAATTTATAATGAAATTAATCATAGATCAAAATGTTCAATTAATTTCCAAGAACAATAGATTCGTGATTAATTATTTGACATTGAGAATAGCTAGTAGTATCACTTTCAAATCAATATTAGTATAAGAAATTAGATATACCACGTACGGAGTACTAATTAAATCTAAGGTAAGCATCATAAAACTAATTATTACTAATACTTTTCTCTTATCGATCCCAAATTATTAGGAACATTGCACATATTAAAATATGGCTCCACTTATATAGTAATAATTTCATCCAAAATATTTATAACCTAAAAAGGATTAATTAACACTAAACGATCCGTAATATTAGGTTTATGTCTCGGAGTTTGAGACTGAAGAATCTGTGAGGTCCAAGGACAAATGAAATCGTTACAAAGTGCGAAATTATGACGTTTGGACCAATAACAAATTCAGTGAATTGATTCTTAAAAAATAAAAATAAAGTTAAAGACAGGCCTGGTTAGAGATTAGGTAGGTGTTAATGATAAATTATTAGACTAAATCATGTCGAAAATCTAGCTAGGGTTTTGCTTGCGCATGTATCATTTGCCATAACAAGAAGTCCACGTGTTAGTACAGTTGACCAAATCTCACTATTTGATTAACGTGTTTGTTTTGGTATATGAATTATAATAACATGTATTTATAGTATTGACTATTGAGAGTCAGTCTCTCTTACAAATCAATAGTAGTATTTAGTTCATTAGCCAATGTCTAATATGAAAAAAGCTTACACCCAAATTAATATATTGTTCATCATTTGGTTAATTTTGAAATTTTATCGTAATTATAACCAACCAAATTAATCATTGTTTGTCGAAAATTAGATTGACATATTAAACGTAATCTATAGATAAACTCTATATCCAAATTTCGTCATATTCTTGTTCTTTTATTACAAACGAAATCACACAACATTATCAACTCCTAGTAATAACACTTAGGCAAATGACAAGAGCCACATATACAATGTTTATTGAAAAATATAAAATATGAAAGATGCTAGCCTTTTTTTTTGTTAAACAACGACAAATATTAAGTATATATATATGGTTGCATAATTCACTTGTTTCGTATAAACAAAATGCATTGAACACTAAACAGTTGAAAGGAGCAGAGTCAGCAGACAATGACCAAAGATCCATTTGTCCATATATAATTATAAAACCATATAATTAGATTCGACATCGTGATGGTTGTGTTGAAGTTGCCACTTAAGGTATACTTACGTAAGTCTCCATGCAAATTATATATATAATAAGAGACTATGTTTCTCCTGGTGGTGACACATCAACATTTTAAAGCATTTTAATGCTGACACATCAATTTCAATGAACCAATAAAATTTTAACATTAAAAAGGTCATCAACGAAAATATCACATGTTTGTTAAAAAAGAAATAATCATAAAGATGGAAAACTTGTCATTGTCTCTATATTCAAGCGTGTTTAATTACCGATCTAAATAATAATAGTTTGGCAAAAATGATGAAGATGAGAGACCTTCCATTGTCTCTGTCTTCAACGCATATTTATTTATTGATCTAAATAACAATTTTCGCATATATATATATATAAATATATGAATGTAACTCACACTTTTGTAATTGAACCAAAACTGATAATCGTCATTGCAAGACTTCATTCTACGCATATGTACTCACACATTGTTGTGTATGTATTATAGACAAGTATTGCATCTATCGAGATTATCTCATATAAACTAAAAAAATTTGTTGGCTTTGAAGTTTTTGTTTAGCTTGAGTTTCTAAATATATATGTATATCAATTCAGCTACCCGTTTTATTAAATAAAGCAATTTTATAAATTGATCTCTTTGAACTTCTTACTATGCACATATTTACATAACAATGGATCTTCTACCATTAGCTTTAAGTTGTACATACTGTTTAATTTCTTTGTAACCACGATGATGTGGGATTATTTTGAGATTATGCATCAATTGCTAAATGACGCATCCGTAGAAGTTTTACAGTTTATAGGATTAATTGCAGATATTTTTTCATGTTTTTTGTTCTTATTTCTTTGGCGTAAGTCGATAAGTTCACTCCATGTTTTATACTCCTTATCAAATTAGATTATAGAATGAAAATATTGAAATTTTTTAGAAAGAGAGAGGGAGTTAGAGAGAGAGAAAGAGAGAGAAAGTTAGAGAGAGAGTTAGAGAGAGAGAATGAGAGAGAGAGAGAGAGAAAGAGAGAGAGGGAGAGAGAAAGAGGTTAGAGAGAGAGTTAGAAAGAGAGAAGGAGAGAGAGTTAGAAAGAGAGAAGGAGAGAGAGTTAGAGAGACAGATAAAAAGTTAGAGAGAGAAAGAGGGTTAGAGAGAGAGTAAGAGAGAGAGAGTTAGAGAGAGAGAAAGAGAGAGAAAAAGAGTTAGAGAGAGAGAAAGAGAGTTAGAGAGAGTTAGAGAGAGTGTTAGGGAGAGATAGAGAGAGTTAGAGAGATAGAGATATAGAGAGAAAGAAAGAGAGTTATAGAGAGTTAGAGAGAGAGAAAGAGAGTTAGAAAGAGAGTTAGAGAGATAAAAAGAGTTAGAGAGAGATAGAAAAAGTAAGAGAGAGTTAGAGTTAGAGAGAGAGAAAGAGAGAGAGAGAGTTAGAGAGATATAGAGTTAGAGTTAGAAAGAGAGAGAGTTAGAAAGATAGTCCGCGCATTGCGCAGGTTTATGCCTAGTTATATTTAATATACGTCTTCAGTTTACGAATTGCACTATAAAAAAACAGGCCGGATTCTGACCACCATATCGGTCAAAAACGGTTACAAAACACCAAATTCTGACCGCTATTGACCAGATTTAGGTGATCAATTTGAAGTGGTCAGAAATCCAAAACCGGTCAATAACGGTCAGAATTTTATGACCGCTACAAAACCGGTCAGTACTTATTGACGGAAAAAACGGTCAATATTTATTGACGGGCTTTGTGGTTGGTATTTATTGACCGGTTATGCAGTCGGTATTTATTGACGGGTTTTATGGTCAATATATATTGACGGGCGTAGTGATTGGTATTTATTGACCTATATTACGGTCGGTATTTACTGACGGGTTTGGTGGTCAATATTTTATGACGGGTTATCTGGTCAGTATTTTGTGACCGCTATTGACCGGTTTTAGAAATTTTTTTAATTAAATTATATTTTTGAATAATATAAATAAATTCGAAATAAATTTATAAAATTATAATTACATTTTTCAAAATATAAATACTGATTAATATTTAAAATTATAATAAAATCTCTTTTACAAAAAAGAATTTAAAAATTAAAAACATAATTTAGTTGTTTCCTGGAGTAGCAGAAGTACCCGCTCCCAAGTTTCCAAAAGCTCCAAAAAAATTATCAAAAAACGACTTGAATTGTGCTAATTGCCTCATAAGATCATTTGTCTGGGCCTTCTACTGCTCTTGATATTCTCGAAATCTTTCGTCGGAATCCTGTTGTTGACGCTCCAAGTTCTCGGTTTTTGTCCGAAGATGAACGAGCTCCTCTCATTCTGGTTGCGATAGCTGGCTCGGTCAAAGACGTGACGAAACTTCCTCAGGCGTAACAAGATTGTCGAGCCCGAATGGAGGACCTTTAGTTCGAGGAGTCAATTGATAAACAATAAAAATAGCTAAAAATTTTGCTAAGCAAAAATAAGAATAAAAATGTTAGTATGTTTATAATACCTCGATCATGATATGGTCAAATTCTGTTTGAGAGAGCTCCAAAGCCTCGCCTTCATCGTCTTGAGTGCGCTGAGATATAATTTTCGCGGTCTTCTCTCGTACTGACTGGAGGACACCAAGCACTTTTTTATCCTTTATTTCCCCAGTCTTCTTATTTGTATGGGTGTCTTTCATAAGGTCTAGAAGACTAGGTTTCTTGCCCGACTTTTTTGTCTACGAAAGAATATAAAATTTTAAAATTATTTATACTAAATAAATGTATTTATAAAGAAAAACATACCATCATGCGAGAACGCTTCTCATAAGTCTAGGCACCATTGTTGTGTGTTGTGATGTCTAATCCATCTCGATCACTCATTCGGTTGATTTTGTTCCTCTGTGCAATCGCATTGGTGTCCTCTTGTTGCCAATACGGGATAAACTCCTCGAATCGTTCCTTTCGACAATGTGACGGAATCTTCTTACCACCGTACTTTTTCCAGCATCGCTTCCAAGTGTAGACATGTTGTGAGTAGCTTCTCCGACACTACTTATCAAATTATTTTGTAATTAACGGAGTATGCTCAACCTTCTAGTTAAAATCTTGCTGCAAAAAACAAAATATAACTTAACGATTTACAATGTCAATGTTTACCAAAAAAATTAAGTGCTTTATTAATAACATTACCGTGAATTTCTTAAAAACATTTTGTTCAATATGCATGACGTCAAGACAATGACGAAGCTTGTGATTTTTTCAATACGGTAAATCCCAAAATATATTTTTCTTGTGCCAGTTATGATACTTCCCAACACCTTTGAGAGGACTATGACCACAACCACCGCAATCTGTAGTTCGCTCTGCTCCAAAATCTCTAAGTTGGTTTAATATCGAATAACCATATGGTTCTGGAGGTGGACCATACATCACTTTCTTATTTTTTGTAAACAGTGATGTGCTTCTTCGGTATGGATGATCGATCGGCAGAAAACGTCGGTGACAAACAAACCAAGAAGTCTTTCGTCCATGTTTCAACTGGAATGCTTCAGTGTTATCCTGACAGTGTGGACATGACAACCGACCGTGTGTCATCCACCCGGACAACATTCTAAAAGCAGGAAAATCACTAATAGTCCACATGAAATCTGCTTTCATCATAAAAAATTTCCTAAATGAAACATCGTACGCTTCCACACCAGTCTCCCATAACTGATTCAAATCGTATATCATAGGTTGTAAAAATATGTCAAGTGATCTTCGTGGATAATCTGGTCCTGGAACTAGGATTGTCAAGAATAAGAACTCTGACTTCATACATAGTGAGGGTGCTAAATTATACGGTGTTACAATAACTGGCCAAACTGAATATTGCTTCCCATGTTTCTCGAATGGACTAAACCCATCTGTACATAAGCGGAGATATACATTCCTCCTTTCAGCTGCAAAATATGGATAAACAGACTGAAAATGTTTCCATGCTTTCGCGTCTGAAGGGTGTGCAATCTCTTCACCAACATTGTGTTCACCATGCCATCTCATTGAAGTCGTTGTACGCTCTGACTGATATAACCTCTTCAACCTATCTGCTATAGGCAAATACCATATCCGCTTGTAAGGGACCCGAGATCTACCACCACTTTCCTGGAACCAAGGTTTATGACAAATTCGACATTGCAATGCATCTGAATCAGCTCTCCAGAAGATCATACAATTATTGATACACACATCTATCATCTCATATGGTAATCCGAGTCCAGCAACCAGTTTCTGAACTTCTGCATACGAAGTCGGGGCAATATTATCTCTCGGAAGACTCTTCTTCAGTAAACTAGTAAACGCATTGACACAACTCTCAGATAAATTATAATATGTCTTGATATTCATCAACTCTGTAGCAGTGCCTAACAGACTTAATTCATCATCACACCCACTGTACAAAGACTTCTTCGCTGAATCCAACATATCACAAAATTTTCGTGCTTTGAGATTAGGTTCTTCTCCTCTGTTTATGCCCTCCTCGAATGCCGGAATATTTTCCCTAAATACCTCGTTCACCATCTGAAATGTACCAACATTGTTTTCTACCGCCATAGTTGGTTCCACAACGAAACCACTTTCATTATGCTCACTAGTACTACCAACAATAACAGTAGCGTCAACAACCTCATGAACATTTGATTCCACACCTAAACCGCCATCAATATGTTCACTAGTACTAGCATAATTAACCATAGATGCATCCTCTCCATGACAATACCAAACTTTATACCCAGACATGAATCCTTTACTATATAGATGAAGCCATACTTCTTTTACTGATCTAAGTCTCCTATTCCGACATTTAGAACAAGGGCATGCAACTTACCTGTTTTAAGAGTCATGCTTTGATTTCCGGCAAACTCCATAAATTGTTTCATCCCGTTGGCATACTCCGTAGTAAGTAACCCTGTCGCTGGATCTATTCTTTCTTGATCCATCCATGACCGAAAATATATATTTGCTATTTTGCTAAGAACTTTGAGATTTAATTATTGGTGGTGGAAGAAATGAAAAGTGATTGGTATATATAGAAGAATTTTGTGACCGCTTCTGACCGCTGCTTACGGGGTTACCAAATTTTCGGTTACAAATGAAACCAACACCTGCATAACTGTTATTTATTTGTACCGAAAGTGATCTATCGGTCAGTTATGGTCAGAATTTTCTGACACTTAAAAACCGGTCAGAGACCGTCACTAATTATTGTCCGAAAGTAACCGGTCTTTTTTATTTATTTGTCATACGGGAAAAAAATAGAACCAATCAATAGTGGTCACAAATTACTGGCCAAAATTGACCGGTGATAAAAAAATTACGCCGATCAATTTCGGTCAGTAATTTGTGACCGCTATTGACCGGTTGGTTTTTTTTATTCCTGTCAATATTCGTCAATATTCAATCAAAAATTTGTGTAGAAATTGTGGTCAGAATCTGACCTATTTTCTTGTAGTGTTGATTTGACATAATAGAGTTGATGGAAACCTTGATAATATTATAAATTATCATATGAAATTTGGTGGAAAGATATCAACACACTCAAGATCTCTCTGGAAATTGAAATTACTAATCGTTTATATTATTCTCTCTCTTTTTTCTGTTTCCTTTTTTTCATAATTAGTTGAACCCTTTTAATTGTGGCCAACTCACGATTAGTTGATCCAAAAGATATAAAAACAAACAAACTTATATATAGCTAGCTCTTTTTTTTCATGAACATTTATATTTGACTTCGTTAAATTTTTACTATATAAAGATTTACGTGAGGAGTTGATTTAGATATGTACTACCATATTTTATACTATTTTTTATATTTATTGTTATATGTATTATTTTATTACAGCATAAAAAACAATGTATAACCATATTACGATCATAAAATCTTAGGATTTGATTCAAAAGTTTAAATCCATCGCAAGGTAATGTTATTTTTCATACAACCCAATAAGCCATGTCCATCTATATTCAACAAATACGAATTCACTCAAAGAGAGATTGCTAAAAGTAACGTTTTTAAGAAGATGAAAAGCCCAAACTTCAAGAAGCCCAATATACAAAAAGGCCCAAAATAGGAACTCTATTCTTAACCACTAAAATATTCCAAAGTAAGCAACGAACATAACGGATAAGTGTTATCCTCATCCTCTTCATATCCTAACTCACCGAGAAAGAAAAACCAAAGAGAATTTGGTGTCACTATGAGCATTGCCATTTGCTATCATCACTCAAACTTCATTTTTAATCCTCACATAGACAAGACTTTAGCTTGGAGTCGACAAGCTAGATCAAATAATTGTACATTCATGACAACAACACAAGAAACAAGAAGAAGAAAGACAGGAATGTGTGTTGTAAGAGCATGTGTCAACGCCGGAGAAGAAGAATCTGACAATCAAACTGAGTCCGAGAGAAGAAGTTTCTTGAGCTTAGCAGAAGCTGGTCTTGTTGAAATCTCTGGCCTTGGTGCACACGAAAAGTTTCTCTGTCGATTAACGGTACATTAAATAATTTTTTTTTCAAAATTATTGAATCACTAAAATCGTATTTATAAATTAAAATCCTATAAACTTCAAACGATATCACACAGAATTACACAATTCTTCTGAGTCAAATTTAAATGGAAAAAACTTGACCGAAAATATTTGATTAATACAATATTTAACTTCAATAATTAATTGAATTTGTTAATATGAATAAGGTTTAAAAGTATGGGAGAATTGCAAAAATGCTCCTCAAAGGAGGACATTTTCAAAAATTGCCCCTCAAAGGAGGACATTTTCAAAAAATACCCTTCATTATGGAAAAATGACCAAAATACCCTTATGTTATTATTTTTATGTATTTTTACAAACTTTTTTCCCGCCAAAAAAAATTTTGCCCGCGAAAAAAAAAATTTTCCCGCCAAAAAAAAAATTTCCGCAAAAAAAATTTCCATTATACGAAAAAATTTTCCCGCCAAAAAAAATTTATAAGGGAGTTTATAAAATTTTTTATAAAAAAGCTTATAAAATTTATAAGGCTTTATAAGACAGCTTATAAAATTTATAA